>JAULKP010062094.1:0-30073 GCA_032356005.1 Ulothrix subflaccida
GCCAGCTACCCGAGCGCTCCGATGGGGGTCATTTTTGGATGCCGATAGGGGGTCAAGATTGCCTGCCGATTGACACCAGTTATCGATCGGATCGTCATCTGACGCGGTGCGCCAGCATCCTGGGCGACCTTCAATGCTTCGCGTGTGTTGATAACATCTTTATCGAATGGCGCAGAGGTCGAGAGCCACGCGTCTTCGAGCCACGCTTCTACGCCATTCTGCGTAGCCTCACGCACGGTGTCTTTGTGCTCAGTGTGTGGAGCGGGGGCGTGAGGGCTAAATGCCGAAAGGTCGCGCGTCAGCAGAACATGCGCGAATGCACCAATCTCAGAGCCCCAGATCTTGGCGTAAAAATCTTCGAAGTATTCGGGAGTCTTTGGCTTCTGACGACAAATGACAACGAAGTAACGCCGATCTTGGTCTTCGATGAAGGCCGCGTTTTCATAGTTTGAATACATCATGAAGTTGGCGTGATTGACTACCCTGTAAGGCTTCACGTTCTTCTCGTTTACTCGAATGACCTCCTGCGTAATCAGGGGCTTAAGCTTGTTCGCAACCTCACGGCGCTCGCCGCACATGATCTCTGGAACGACTACAAGCGACGTGCTTTTCATAAAATCGAACCGCCCATCACTCAAAGCATCGTCCGGCAAAAAATATGCGTTGTCGTATCCGAGTACACGAGCGAGTGCGATGCCGAGCGTATCCTTCCCGACGCCTTGAGCTGGAGAGATGATGAGAGGCGCATGGTTAATTTTCACACCGGGGTTCTGTGCGGCAAATGCCATCCAGTCGAGTAGATGCGCTGCGATCTTCTTATCACCATTGCAAAGGTAGAGGATATGATCGAGCATCCAGTTTGCATCGCCCTTTTTAGGCGCGATGTCCGGAATGCTATAGGTATTCAACCAATAAACGCCATTTTGTTCTACGATCTCTTCACGTGCACCAGGAATAAAGCGTTCGTTGTGCACACGATTGGCGATAGGGTCTTCGCGTAGCACTTTAAAAGCGTCGAAGCGATCACCTCTGTCGGAGTTTGGATCAACTGGCATGATGTGCGCTTCGCTGTTTGATAGCGCCTTCGTCGAAATCCAGTCTTTGGCGCGGCGATCCCAAACCTCGTCACGGAACGCTGCGTATACATAGCGCTGGCGGAGATAGTGAGAGACGTTGAAGGACTTCTTCTTTTCCTGCTGTTCGTTTTCATCGGTGCCGAGTTCAGAAGCCTTTCGCTCTTCAACTTCGCGGGTTTCAAGGCACCACCATACGTGGGCGGGCTCAACTGAACTCACCGCAGAAAGGAACTTACGTGCAGCGGCTATGTCCTCATCATCGTCGTTACCTTCGCCGCCTTCATCATCTTCACCATCAATTATCTGCTTTACCGCTACAGCCTTTACGCCAGAACCCTTTTTTTGGATCGCTGCAACGTCTGCTTTTGTTAGTGCGGAGGGCTTGCGCCCGAGGGCTGGGAGTTTCTTTTTCATTTTTCTATCCACTTTACTCTATTGTCCTATCTTCCTCCTGGGCCGCCCCCGGGGATCAATCCGGGGGCTATTAGGACCAGTGGAAGCGCGGCTTTCTCAACCGCAAAGAGGAAATAGGTCCCCGTATTCGGCTTCGTGAAATGAATTGGAGAAAAAACTCAACAAATTCGAAATAAACTGATTTGTGGGACAGACGGTACATAGATGTAGCTCTGTGACAGACGAGCTGTACCTATATAACCTATTGTTTTAAGTGTTAATTGCAGGTTTGGGACACATGGTACACATAAGCCAACACTCACTCTTATACAGACACATACTTAGTTATTAATTGGTATGCACAACTAAGTATGTCTCGTGCGTAAGAGTAATGAATTTTATCTGTACCATCTGTACCAAAGTTAATTAAAGTAGTTAAAACAAAAAGATAGACTGGGACAGAGGCTTTAATTCCGTGTGTACCACAGTGTTCCGTGTGTACCGCCCATATTGAATGGGAAAATTTCCCAGTCACAGCTCATCAATGCGTTTCGCTATTTATCGAAAAGGCCATTCTCCTTCGTAAAGGAGACACGAATGGTAGACTTAGACAAACTTGAAGACGATCTCGCCGACACCTTGGTGTGGTGCGAGCACAAACACCCTCATGCAAAACCGCTGTCGCTGTTTGTTGCAGCTCAATATAGCCAGGCGCCGAACCTGCTTGCTGTAGCAGTTGCTGACACTCTGCGTCCGGTTGCAACAAAGCTTGACGGTCCGCTTGTAGACGATGCAAAGCGATGTCTTGTTGCCCTCGGATATTCATTCGCTTGGCAAACCGGAGGTAGCATTGACTCGCTGACAGAGGCCCGAGCATGTCCGCGATCAGCGCATGACCGAATAGCTGTCATAAAGAAGTTCCAGGAGCTGGGCTTATGAGCGGGTTTGTCATTGAGGCCGAATTCATATCGTTCTCTGACAGCGCCGATCACGATGACCCATGCTTGCAGCAAGTCTCATACTGCGGCATTGAGGTGCCTGGTCTGACAGTCTACGCGCCGCATCTCGTGCTTATGACTGAAAAGGAACTCGCTGCAGGCTGGCTGGCAGAACATCTCAGTGAAATGTCTGCGCATGCGCGTCTCGCGCTTATTCGGCAATTTCTGAATGCTGAGATCGGTCCGTAACTTCGCACAGACTACTGCAGGCAGACTTCCGCGGTTGCCCATGTCGCTTCAACTTCAACGATGCCGAAAGCTGACGCCTGAGCGCGTATAGTGTTAGGGCGGGCTTTCATGCTGCACAGAGCGTCTACTGCTGCCTGCATGCCGCTGATAATTTCTTCACGGATATCTTCGGCGGACGGTCCGAACATACCAGCTTGATGATAAGTCGATGGCCCAGTTTTTGGCGCGAATTCTACTGGGGCACCCATCCCGTTTTTTGGGACAGCGAGGTAAGACACTACGCCAGGCGCGGCACTGCGGCTAAACAGTTCATACATATCATCTTCCCTAAGCTGCATCTCGACCTTTTCGGTCGGCCATCCAGCCTCTGAAAGAGTGTTCAGCACATCTTCGCGCTGCAGCTCTTTCTCAAGAACTTTCCATTCTTGGACTGCAGTTCCAATGTTCTCTTTCATCGTCCTCATGTCTTCTGGGCCCGCAGCATTCAAGGATGATCCAAACATTAACAGCGATGTTGCAATAGCAGTTTTAAACGATTTCATCATCAATTCTCCCGTGTCGGCTGCAATATCAGCCGGAGCAAGCTTACCCCATCCTAATAATTTTACATAATGCTTTTTGGATACCCGCTCACGCGACTAATTCCCCATCACCACGAAAGACAGACAAGAGGTGGGCTATGATTACCCCAACACAGGAATACGAATTCCGGAAGGAGTTGGCCGGGCGCTTTATGGAGGCTCTCATTCCACAGGCAGTAAGCGCGGCACAGAAGGAAAGCCGTCCGGATAGATTTGAGATGTTCGGAGATGTCTGCGAGCATCTTGCTGCGGCGAGCGTTGAACTGGCGGACGCGCTAATCAGGGCGCTTGAGGAAGGCGGTGCGTCATGAACATTCATGATGACAACCTCCTCACGATCGAGGTGCGGGCTTTGCGGAGTATTGTCGAAGAAGCATATTGGTCTGGCCAGTCCGTAGGGCGCAGGTGTGATGGTGAGCGAAATGCCGCGCCAAGGTTCCTTGAGGAGATGCTCGAAGGCTATCACTACAGCGTCAAGGAAGGCGGTGCGTCATGAGATGGGACCGCACATCGCGTGAATGGGAAATCGACGAGATGGCCCGCAAGTTTGGCTGCGATGACTACTGGGGCACACCGGATACCGATGCCGCCGTTCTCATCCGCGGCCTATTCATCGCCATCGACGATCTGCGAAAAGAGATTGCTGAATTGAAGCGTGCGACAGGCGTTGATCCTGAAGCTGAACAAGCTGATTTTCGGGGACTGCCTGAGAGCCGTCCGGATGAAGGCGGTGCGTCATGAGAGGGGATCTAAAAGAGGCAATCGAGCGCGCAAAGGTCGCTGTGAATGACAAGCGCGAAAGAGGTGATGGTCCTCGCTATGATGAAGTATGTTTCATTTCCGGCGGATACCACTTTGGCGTCACGCCGCTGACTTTTGATGATATCTTGCTGATGGTGGAAGCACTGGAAGGCGGTGCATCGTGACCTCCAATAACAGACCACAGTCGAACTTCATCCTGGACATGGCTTTTATCAAGTTGCTCCATCAAGATCGCTACAGTCTCAGGGATGTTGTAAACACCCTCCTTAGGCAGGAGCCGTCTTCAAGGCTCTTTTGCACCGGAACGCCGGGGGTGATGCTGGTTTCCACCGACCATGTTTCTGGATTTCTGGTTTATACCAGCCTCCTGTCTTCACTGACGAGGAAAAAATTCGCCACGCAGGAAGGCGGTGCGGCATGAACTTCGCACTCATAGGCCAACGCATCCACGAAATGCACTCACAGACGATCTGGAATGACGATGTGCAGTTCGGAACCAACAGTTCGGGGGCGTGGGTTCGGATCAATCGGAAAGACCCGGACGCGCGTCCGATTGTGGGTCTTGTCAGTTGGGAAGATCTTGCGAAGGAAGGTGGCAATCCAATCCGGGACGCAATATTTCGGGCGTTTGATCGTGCCAGTGTCAGTACCCACGAGCGCATGAGCTTTATGCGTAGACCCTGACCCCCAATAAAAACCCCCACAGGATTTCAGGCCCCTACTTCAGGGGCCTATCTTCTTTCTGAGGCAGAAAAACAGACAGGGGAAATGTCATGGATAATAAATTCAATAAGACGCCAGAGGAAATGATGGCATTTCTCGACGGTGTGGCTGCATCAGCAACAAAGGCTGGTCTGCACACGGGGTCAATCTCGGTGAGTGGTGATTTTAGAAATTTTAGACATCCGTCATTTCTGGTCTCGAAAGTTAAAAGGTCAAAGTATTATTTTGAGACCACTTTTGAGTTTGTTCGAGCTCATGACGATCAGGAAGGCGGTGAAGTATGACCCCCTCCAACAACCTCGCCGGCCTTTCCAACTACGAACTTGAGCAGCGCAGGAAAGCGGCATCAGCTCGTGTTGAGATCGCATGGATGAACACCGGCTCACCCGATGCCATCGCATCTGAGGATCTTTTTAATGCACGAATGGATGTCTATGACGCTGCCTGTGCGCGTCTCGAGGCTCTCCGTTCAGAGCAGGGTCGCAGAACTGCTATGCGGTGGGCCGAGCTTCCTGACATGCTGAAAGATGCTTTCACATCGGGGGCATGCAGCTTTGGCGATTTTTGCCCCGATTTCTTTGATGAGGTCGAGAAAGGGGCAGATGAATACATCGAGAAGATCATGGGAGGGCGGGACTGATGAGATACCCAACACCAAAACGGCCTGGCTCAGGCTCCGACATTTTCCGCGTGCATCGTGATCGAGATGGAGTTGAGATATCTGGTGATCCATCACTGCTTCGTGGTCTGGAGGCGGACGATCTTCGCAATGTCATGGTTGAGGTCCGGAAGGTTCACGCGATGGCGATTGATGAGAGATACCGCCGCCGTATTGCGCTCGATGAGCTGTTGGCGATGGATGAGGCGGATGGGTTGCTCTGATGCGTCTCATCGATCTCATAGCCCGTGCTATCAGGGATACGCCCGGCTTGTGCTATTCGACTACGCTCATTGAGATTTCTACAGAGGTGTTTGACCTGCTTATGTCCGAGGAGGGCTGTGAGGCTCGGGGCCGGAATGATGTAGGTGAGCGTGCGTGCCTCATCCCAGATCGCATGCTTGGCATTGAGGCATGGGAGAAACGGGACCTTTCTGGCACTCATGCGGTCCTCGCGTCTATGAATGTAGATTTCTGGGCCGGTGATCTCTGCCGATCCAACCATGAGCGCCTTTTGCTCAGCGCTCAGATTGAAGAGGCTCTGAATGCTCGCGTTCTGGCAATGACGCCAGATGAGGTGCTGAATGAGGCACAGGCCGATGGAGAAGACACAGCGTCATTTGCTCAGAGAATGAATGAGTTTGTGAAGGGGCAGGGCTGATGCTCCTACGAATGCTCCGAGCCGTCCGCTCCTACTTCACCCTCGAGAAGGCCAGGAATACAACAGATGCAGACCTTCGGGCTATGGGATGCTCTAACCATCAGATCCTGATGATCCGGTCCAAGCCGTATTGGGGGCAGGTGGCTGAGATCAATGGAATGCTGCTCGATAAGAAGATTGAGGAGCTCGAGGCGAGAAGCCAGCGTCTTGAGGCGGCATGTCAGTCGATCAAGGAGGCAAGATGAACATCGAGATTGATCCGGCTGAGGTTGAGATTTTGGATAAGGTAGGTATGAGCGAGGTCCATGCATGGGCCAGGTATAGGGGTCACGAGTTCCAGTTCTGCTCAATGGGATATAGTGCGACCTTGCTGGGTATACCCTTTGCCCGCAGAGAAGTGTTGAAGCAATATGCCAGTTTCTTGGCGGCCGAACAGCTCAAGGTGGACATCGCCGCCATGTCTGCCCACCAACGCCTTGCCTTGTTTGCAGAGACGCAGGCCGCGTCATGAGTGCCGTGGTGATCTGCAACACGCGGACCGAGGCAGACAGTTTCGCCCGGATGCTGCCCGATGCGAAGGTTATACTGGTTGCTGATGCCGTGACGCATGGGCAAAGGCTTGGACCATACGTCTTCATCCTCCCGAGCGTCGATCTCAATCAGTCCATGGCCGGCATGGGCGGAGTGTCTATCGGCGAGAAGCTGTGGGATAAACAGTTGGCCTGGGGGCGTCATCTGCCGATCCGTTTCAAGTCTCAGCACGAGGTCCTGACATTCTTGCGGGACGGCGGTGTCTGGCCTTTCCCTTACGAACGATTAGAGAATTTTCTTTCGCAAAGCGCGCGCGAACAAGATCAAGGGGACGCATATACAGTTCGAGGACAAGGAAAGTGGGTCGAATGACAGCTCAAGACACACAGAATGCCAATTGGGGCAAGAATGGGGCGACGGGGCCCCTGGGGGGTCCCCCACATAGTGGGTAGGCGGGCAGTACCACAGTTCTCTGGTTATAAAATTTTTTAAAATGCCCCTTAACAACAACAGGTCCGCAGAGCGCCTTGAAAATATGGGCGATATGACGCGGAGACCTGTTAAGGGACGCATATCCGGAATGACACCTCAGTTAACAGGTCCGGAAAAATGGCAACGAAGAAATCCCCAACAGATCCCCGCAGATGTTCACTCGCCGAGGCCGAAAGGTGGCTCGGCGTTTCGCGTCAGACCCTTGCAAAATGGGTCGACCGAGGCGCACCTGTAGTTGAGCGTCCTGCAAGCAAGGGGAAGCCTACGCTTGTCTCTGTGCCGGATCTACACAAATGGTCATTAGATCGTGCAGCAGAAGATGCCGAGGAGCGCCTTCAAGAGCAGATCGGCAACCTTGGAATTGACGCGGACGATGATCCGTCACGCATGCCCAAAGATGAAGCTGACCGCCGCAAGGCTGTTGCAGAGGCCCTGCGTTCCGAGCTTCGCCTGGCTGGCGACGCAGGCAACCTTGTCCCGGTTGCCGACGTCGGGCCCGCTGTCGCCCGCCACCTGGCCCCTGTCCGGGAAAGGCTGATGGGACTCCACAAGGAGCTCCCCGAGAAGCTGGAGCGCCGGACCGGCGTGAGCGCCAGGATCAGCACGAACATGATCCGTGCCGAGATCGACGCTTGCCTCGCTGACATCAAAAAAGAAGTGAACCTGCTGGATCCGGAGAATGAGGAGATCCCGGATGCTGATGCTTCCGACATCTCGGATTGAGGAGCTTGTCCAGGACCCGTTCGCGCTAAGCCGAGAGGCCCTTGAGGCTTCGGTTCGGAATGCGGTCCTGGAAGCATTGCGCCCCAGCCCAAAGCTCAATGGACGCCAATGGGTCGAAAAGCACGGCGTGCATTCGGTCGAGACATCTTCGCGCTCCGGCAAGTTTGAGCTTTTCCCATTTCAGGCTGACATGCTTGAATTGATGACCGATCCCGAGTGGCGCAAAACGGCGCTTATGAAGTCAGCGCGCGTGGGCTACACCCAGATCGCCACTTTCCTTCTCGGATACTATACCGAACACGACCCAGCAAAATCTGCATTCATCCTGCCAACAGAGGCGGACATCGGCGAGTATTCCAAAGACTCGCTGAACCCGATGCTGCGCGATATCAAAGCGCTTGCACGCCTCGCAGGCGGTGTGTCGATGAATGACCGCCTCAACAGATTTTTCGGCAATGGCTCCGTGATCTACCTCCGATCGGCATTCTCGAGCGATAAGTTGCGCCGGATTACCGCAGGCAACATTTTCTGCGATGAGGTGGATGCCGAAGGCTGGGACTCAAGCGGGCAGGGCGACAAGGTTGATCTGGCAGAAATGCGAGCCCTGACTATCTCAGGATCAAAGTTCTTTGCGGGTTCCACGCCTTTGCTTAAGGGCTCAAGCCGGATTGAGGGGCTTTTTGAACGCGGTACGATGCACAAACGCTTTGTCCCGTGCCCTCATTGCACTGCCCAGGCTCATCCTGATCTTTTTGAAGAAGCCAATCAAGATTGGTGGGTTTTCGGCGAACTGATGGCAGACAACGGCGTGGTCTTCGATGGTCACCAAGTTTTAGAGTGGGGCGACGGCGAAACCTTCGGCATTCATTATAAAACCGATCCGGAAAACCCGGTCTACATTTGCCGCCATTGCGCAGAACATATCCCGCATGAGCTCAAGGGATGGATGGATCTTCATGGTGAATTTCGCCCAACCAACTTCGATGAAGAGGGAAACCCGGCCTGGGAGAAGGGCTTTCTGTCTCTCCATATCTCTGCACTTTACAGTCAGTTCGAAGGCGCATCCTGGGCGCGAATGGTGCAGGTATGGAAGAGCATCGCTGGCGACGCTGAGAAGATGCAAACCTTCTACAACAACTGGCTCGGTCAGTCGTTTGAGGATTGGTCAGCTGCAGGCAAAGTCATCCAACCACACGAGCTGCAGGTCTCACATGTCGTAGACTACGGCGCCGAGGTGCCGAAGTGGGTGCGCTTTTTGACTGCGGGTGGCGACATGCAGTCGAAAGATGGCGGCCGGTTTGAGGTCAAAGTTGTCGGATGGGGCGCCGGACAGCGCAAAGCGGTCATTGGGCACTTTGTGCTGGATCAGCACCCACTGACAGATCCCACAGCATGGATGGATTTAGAAAAGCTTCTAAGCAGATCGTTTAGGACGATGGATGGGCGCCGCCTGTTCATTGCAGGCGCCGCGCTCGATTCCGGCAGCAACAACGCATCATTCACGCAAGAAATGTACGATTTCAGCGCCCGCAATCTGGATAGATCATGGTGGGCCGTGAAGGGGCACGGACAAAAAGGTCGCGGTAACCGCGGCATCAAGATCTGGGAGCAAGGCTTCTCGAAGAAAGGTGTTGTGTTCAAGGTCGAGGTCGATATCGCCAAAGACCAGCTTTTCCGACAAATCAACTCTGAGCCAGATGCTCCGGCCGGGATCGTGTTTCCTGCGAACCCGCCTGAGGGGTCCGTAAATTTTGACAAGCTGTATTTTGAGCGCCTGACGCGTGAACGCCCCCTACCGGTCAAAGGGCGGCCTGGAAAAACGTATTGGTCTTCTCCGACTGACCAGGAGCCTTGGGACTGCTTGGTCTACGCGGTTGCAGCAATGCATGGGCTGCTTGAGGCCTTCCCTCGACGGTATGAGTCCTTGGTTGCCACCCCCGTTAAGTCAGTTGGACAAATAGCTCAGGGTGCCAAACCTGCAGGCGCATCGACACCAAAAGCGGCACCGCGTCCAAAGCCGAAACAGCCCGGGCGTGCGAAAACTCCTGCATGGCTTCGACTCTGACGCGGTATAGGGCTCCAGGACGCATATCCACAGCAACAACTCAGTGCTGGGATTATCATGGCTACTCGCTTTCAATCACTCAAAGACCCCGAAATTCGTGAACTGATCGCGTCCTTAGTTCAGCAACTCGCCGCTGGCGTGGCGCAGGTCTCATACAACGGTGTCACTACTACTTATTCGACGCCAGACAACATTCGAAAGGCGATCTGCGAATTCGAAGCAGAGCTGACCGAGCGTGCCGTGGCGAAAGTTGGCGGCAGGCGTCGATCGCCCCTTGCCCCTCAGTACCCTCAAATGATCGCAGGGAGGGGGCTTCTGTAATGGCTCAGACGATTAAGCCCCGGGTCCGGGTCACCACTCAAGGTCACACGCGCAAAATTCAAACCCCCAAGCCCCGGGTCCGGGTCACCACTCAAGGTCACACGCGCAAAATTCAAACCCCCAAGCCTCCAGCTCAATTCCGAGCTTCTGTCTATGAGGCCGCCGGAGCGGGGCCCCGGTCCTCAACGTGGAAGCAGGCTGGAATGATCGGTCCCGTTTCATTGCTCGGGAAGTCTCTTGATACGCTGCGCAACCGCGTTCGCTATCAAGTGCGCAATGATCCTATTGCATCTCGCGTCGTGGATTTTCTTGTAGGTAAAGTGATTGGCGGCGGACTGCGTCCGATGTTGAGGCCCGGCCTCGAGGATCCTAAATTCTCCCGTGTCATGGATGCCTGGATGGATCAGTGTGATGCAGAGGAAACTGCGGACCTCTTCGGCATTCAAGAAGTCGTTTTTAGAGATGCCGTAGCCGGTGGCGATTCACTGGCGCGGTTTCGCCCGCGCGATCCCGATCTCGATCCCGATCTCGTAGTCCCTATGCAAATCCAAATTTTGCCCGGCGAGATGATGCCTTCTCATGATCCAACTGGAGAGTCCCTATCTGGGGTTATTCGCAACAACATCGGTAGGACCGTAAAATACAAGATTTTCAACAAGCACCCCGGAGAACGTCTCGGTGGAATGGTTGAGATGGGGCATTCTTACGTGAATGCTAAGGATTGTGCTCATGTGTTCTGGAAGCGTGAGCCTGGTCAGGTGCGTGGTGAGCCGTGGCTGACGCGGGGGCTAATCACACTGAGCGACCTGGATTCGTATCAAGATGCTGAACTTGTGAGGAAAAAGATGGCTGCAATGCCGGTTTTCTTTATTCAGACGCCCACAGATATGAGCAAGCCGTCCGCCCCTGTAGGCGTCTCAGACGGTACGGACGGTCATGAAGAAGGTACCCCTCTGAATGCTGACGGCACAGCTTGGACGGAAGAGGATCCAGTCGAAATGATGCCAGAATTGGCGCCTGGGGCGATCGTGCCCGTTTCTCCTGGTTACGAAGTCAAGCCGTCACTGCCTGCTGACGTGGGCCCACAGTATGACGCTTTCGTCCGCCGCCAGCTTCAACGGGTCTGTGCTGCTGTGAATGCGCCTTATGAACTCGTCACTGGCGACACACCTCCTGGTGCCAATGAGAGAATGATGCGCATCCGGCTAAATGACTTCTACACATTGGTGAAAATTTGGCGACGCATGATGGTCCGTCAATTCTGCCAGCCGGCATGGCGTGCGGCAGTGATGGCAGCGTACGATTCTGGCGCGTGGGAGCCGAAAAAGGGAACGACACTGCAGGACTATCTCACTGTCGATTGGGTCGGCGATCCGATTGCCTTGGTGAATCCTGAGCAGGAAACCAGGGCTGATGTTCTCGCCGTGCGTGCTGGCTTCAAAACCCAAGCTCAAGTCATTCGTGAGCGCGGCGGCGACCCGGATACTGTTATGGCAGCACGGTCCGAGGAGATTAAAAAAGGCGATAGCCTCGGCCTCATCTTTGAGACGGACCCTCGCTATGTTTCGAGTGCCGGCGTGACCCAGTCGCGCCAAGGCGAATTCGTTCTGCCTGATGACGGCGGCGATGGCGATCCTGACGAGAACATCGACCTCTGAGTTGGTACCGCGCGGAAGCAACGCGCGGGACGCATATCCTTTTCAACACTGAATAGGGACCCAGAAATGCCCAAAGACAAAAATACAAACGCAGACAATGTAGTCCGCTTCCGCACAGAGGCTCCGAAGTCGAAGCTCAAGCAGGGCTTCGAGATCAAAGCGCTCGCTGATGACGTCCACGAAGTTTGGCTTCACGGTGAGGTTGGCTGGGACATCATTGCCAGGGAATTCTACGAGCAAGTTGGACCGTACAGGGCCGCCGGGAACAAGTTGCGTTTCCGCGGCAACTCGCCCGGCGGCGATGTTGCCGAAGGCTATGCTATCGGCAACTGGATTCTGGACGCCGAGGCAGAAACTGAATTCTATGTCGACGGGTTCATCGGCTCGATCATGACTTACATCGCGGCGTGCTGTGACAAAACGATCATGCCGAAAAACTCGTTCCAGGTTATTCATCGCCCAAGCGGCGTGGTATTCGGCACTGCAGAGGCCATGGCTGCCCAGTCGGCCGCATTGTCGAAAATCGCAGAGCAGATGCTTTCAATATATGAAGCAAAGCAAAAACGAACACTTGGTGAGATTGAGGGTGCTGATAGTATCCGTGACATCATGTGGTCTGAAGAAGATGTCCTGCTAACCGCAGACGATTGCGCCGCACTTGGTGTTTCTGATGAGACCATCGACGAGATCAAAATGGTCGCATGCGTTCGCAAAGATATCGCCGACCGCTTTTCTGCATCAATACCTGAAGACTTGATTGTTGATGAAGACGTAGATGGCGACGGGGTAAATATTTCAGATCCCGCCACCGATCCTGAAGAAGGCGATAAGACCGATCCTGAAAACTCTTTTGAAGGCGAAGCAGATCCCAAAGATGATCCCGAAACGCCGCAGGAGCCCGAAGAGCTACCAGCAGAAGATCAGGACAAGATCCGTGCAGCCTGCGATGCGTTCGATATGCCGGATCAGGCTGAAGGTTTAATCAATGCCAAGGCGTCATTCGCGCACGTGAAGAAGGTGCTCTGGAAAGCCAAGGCTGCTGCAGATGCAGCGATCGAAACTGACCCCACCCCGCATGCGCGCGAAACCGAAGGTGGGGACGCATATCCCGAACAGAGAGCTGAAAAGCACAATAACCAATACGCAGCATCCCTGCGATAACTAACAGAAAAAGGAAGTCGCAAATGCCGACGATCATTTCAACTGATGATGCATTCACAACTGAAGAGCTCACGCTGCGTGCTAATGAAGTAGAGCGCTTTCCCGCAGTCCGCACGCCTACCTCGGGTTTGTTCGAAATCGACAATATCTCTGATCGTGCCGTGTCGATCGATTATGAAGAAGCCAGCCTTACTGCTTTGACAGACGGCACCTGGGGCACCGTGCTACCAAAAACCACGGTCAGCCGTGACCGCCGGAACTTCAGCTTGAATGCTGTAAAAGTCGGCAAAACCTTTGATGTTCTCGTCGGTGAAGTCCAGTCTGTGCGCAAGACTGGTGAAGTGACACGCGAAAGCCTGCAGTCTGTTCAAGACCGCAAGGCGGGCCGTGTTTTTTCTTCTCTTGAAGACTATCATGAGCGAGCTCGTATCGCCGCCTTTGATTGCAAAGTCATTCGCAACGACGGCTCTGTCTACGCTGACCTGCGCGGTGCCGCGTACTACGATGTCGCTGCCAATCCGACCATCGGCCTTCAACTCGACGCCGCAGATCCTGAGCCTGGCTCCCTGCGTCGTGCTCTGTCTAATGCCAAGCGTCTGGCTGAGATGTCGCTGAAAATTGGCGACGCGCACGCAACCGGTTTTGATGTCCAGGCAAACAGCGATATGCATGACCTGCTTCGTGTCCACCCCGAAACCAGAGAGGCATACGCGCGCTGGCAGGACCTCGCGCAACCTACCGAAGGTACTGAAATTCCTTTCCGTTTCGCAGGTTGGAACTTCTTCGACTACAAGCGCGCAGGGATTGCCTCGGGCATCGGTCTTGCTGTTCCTCGCGGTGTGCCAGGAATGTTCAAGACCTTCTTCACCCCCGGCGACTTCACAAATGTTCTGAACATGCCTGGGATGGCGCGCTATCTCTCTGTCGAAGAGCTCGCGCACGACAAGGGCTTCGAATACGAAGCTTCGACCAACGCCCTTCACATCTGTAACCGTCCAGAAGGCCTTTGGAAATTCTCGGCGGGCGCGGGTGATGTTTCCGGGCAAGCTCTGGCTGACCTGGTCGCCACTGCGCAGGAAGAAGCCTCAACCCCCGCTGCAGAGCCTGTAGAGTAACCCGACCCATCCGGATGACCCGGAGTCCAAGGGCCCCTCCGGGGGCCCTTTTTTTTTATGGAGATGACATGACACCCTTTGCGAGAGCCATTCTGCACAGCCCTGCCAGCCGCGCTGCGACATACACCTCGCTCGATGGCGGCGATCCCGTGCCATGCCGCATCTTGCTGAATGATACACCCGGCGAAACCAGGCGTGAAGCAGGAGAGGATTTCCTGTTCGACGGGGCCGAGGGCACTGTCGCAGATGCCGTGCCGGTCGAGTATGAAGGCAGGTTTATGGTCGATGGGTCTGAATATTCAGTATCCGCAATCCAGCCCTCCAAAGCTCCAGGTCTGATTGACTTGGGCATGATCCGGATATCCGGCGCCGGGGTCGACCTCTTCGATTTCTCCAGGCAAGTGATGTCAGCCGGTACCAAAGAAATCGTCGAACTCGATGGCCGAAGGGTAGAAGCCGTGGTCGCCAGGCGCGCCGATACGCTGGAAGCCGATGAGGAAGGCTATGAGACTGTCGTTCAGCGTAATCGCGTTGGAATAGCCGAAAGAGATCTTGGCGCATCGGGCGTCCGATCTCGGCTCCTTCTTGACGGTGAACTTCTTCATGTCACAGCTCTGCGTCCCACCGCCGCTGGCCTCGTGACTTTGATTTGTTGAGGATTTCGCCATGGCCAGGAAAAGTGGATTTGAAAGCAGAGCAGGGGCTCGGGTCAGATTTGACTACGCCGACACATTCGAGCGTGAGCTTCTGACAGCGCAGAAGAAGGCTGGCCGAAAGGTTGGCCGTGCAGTCGTAAAAGAGCGCATCGCAAATCTTATAGCTGAAAACAAAGAGCGTATCGGTGGTGGCGTGCGCAACAACATCAGCCGCAGTTTTCGTCGCAATGCCATTCAAGGCGCAGGGAAAATCTCGCCACGACGTAAAAAGGCTGTGCGCTCCCTGGTTGGGCGGGACGGTACTTTGGTGGTGCTTGATCACGCGCCCATGGCTGTCATTCGGGAGAAAGGCGGTATCATTCGCGCCAAGGGCAAAAAGCTGAAAGTTATGGACCGGCGCCGTGGCGTAAAGCTTGGCAAGAAGGCCACCTTTGTCACCAAGGGTGGCCTAATCTTCGAGAAAAAACCGTACCGAAAACATCGCAGAAATGCGGCTGGCAAACCCGTGGGCCCAAAACCGAAGCAGCCTGAGCCCCGTCTTGTAGGTGTCTTGCGCCAGGAGGTGGCAATTCCGCAGCTTCCAGCCCCGGCACGGCTTTCGAATATCGCAGAGAAACATCTCAAAGAATACCGGGATCTGTTCGGCGAATATCTAATCAACGGAGTGAAATAATGGATAGAGCAGAAGAAATAATGCAGGAGCTCAAGGCGGTCTGTGAAAGTCTGGGGTTGCCAGTCGAGGTTGATCGACGTTTTCCTGTAACTGCGGATCCTCAATCCGAAGGGGCGCCCGATGACATGCCCTTGATTGTTCTTCGTACTGGCGCAGAAGACGCGGATGAACCAAACTTCAAAGCTTGGGATTTCCGCTGGAAAATGTCGCCATTCGTGATCTTCTTTCTGCAAGACAGAGATGATCCTGACGCGCTTCGTGGGCAAGCGAATGCTCTTTGGCTTTCCTTCCTCTCAGGGCTCAAAGCCTCCCGGGTCCCTCAACTCCTGACGAGGAATACGGCGCCTGTCTTGTCGCGCGATATCCAGCCCATGGCGGGCCGCCCAGACGTATCCATGATGGTTGTCTCAATGGAGCTTAGCTTCGAGCGCTGACCGCCTGCGCGAAGCGGTCACAGAGGACGCATATCCCCTTCAAGAATGATCCAATATCTTAGAGGGGCCAAACATGGCGAACTATCTACCCAATGGCGAAAACTGCACAGTTTTGTTTGCCGATGTATATTTCAAGCCTGATGACGAAGACCGTTTTCGCCACCGTGGGATTGTTGACTCGGCGTCCTGGACGCCGGAGGTCGAGACCGCTGAAAAACGCTGGAAGGGCGATATTGTCGCTACTCAAACTACTGAGAAGGGTGCGACCCTGAACGTGGTTGCTGGCGAGATGACCTGGGATAACATCAAAGCAGCGTTCATGGCTTCCGAGTCTGACTTGCTTCAAGACGCTGGCTCGGTTTCGGGCACGGAAGTTGACGTGATGCCGGGCGAGCTTGTTGAGCTTGGCGCATACGGTGTCACCGGCCTGACCTTCACTGATGGTATTGAGCCGCTTATTGAAGGCGTGGATTTCACCTACGATCCCTCGACCGACTTTGCCGTCATGCTGACACAACAGGCTACTGTTGAATTCGATGGCACCAAGCCAGAGATCACCGCTGGTCAGCGCAAGGTTTTGTCCGTACTTGCCGAAGATTCCGGCATCAAAGGCGAATTCCGGTTCGTCGGTTCAAACACTCGCGGCAAGAAGGTCCTTCTTGGCGGCATGCGCTCGGAGCTACGCCCGGATGGCGCTGTCACAGTTTCGTCTGATAGCAATGACTTCCAGTCGCTGTCTTTCTCAGGAAAAGTTATCCGTAACTCCGCAAATGCAAAGCACCCTTACGGCTACGCGATGCTGATGGAGTGAACCAATGAGGCTTAGAACACTTCGAGCTTCTGATGGGGCATCTCTTCCGGCTCTCGCATTCGACACTGGCGCAGTTCAATCTGTGCCAGTGATTGCGGATGTTGAAGCATCAGTGACGCTCGATGAAGGTATCTATTACCTCATCTGCCGGGATGCTGACTTCGAGTTCACGCACGGCACCGGCGATTTGTCAGGGAATGTCCGCATTCCGTGGTTCAAGGACGTCTATTTGGAACTCGTGCTCGTCGAAGAAGCTGATGTGGTGATCCGCATGCCGGCGGGCGCGTCTGGTTCCGTTGTGATAGTGCCGGCAAAGGAGCATTTATGATGATGGGCGTAGGTGGGGCACGTCCAGCGATGCCGGTGGATTTCGGCTGGAAAGACTATGTTGAGGTTTTTAATGTCGGAGATGAAGTTAGAGTCGCCGCCGTTGGTGATATTTTTGAAGAAGGTTATGAGTATCGACTTTTATTTCAAGGCGTGGGCACCACTGAAAAGTTGAGTAATGGATATAACCAGCTCACAATAACAGTCGGTGGCTACACTAAGACTTTCATGAGCAATAAAAATTTGGCTTATATTTATAACTCCGCCCTGTACGGCACTGTACACCTCAGGGGCTTCGGAGATGAAGTTAATTGCTATTTTATTGAAAATGAACTTTCAAAGCTTGATGGCACCCCAAACGACTGGAACTACAGTCACTACACTTACGCTAACGGTGTCGATAAAATTCGGTTCATTCGGATCTCCGGCAATGCTAACTCACTTTTAACCGGAATCTGCATGCTCCAACGCCGGAGAATTTCGACATGATTGTTAAGATCACCGAATTCATTAACGGTCAGCTGGTTTCGCGAATTGTCGAAGAGCCTGATCCAGTCGAGCAACCCCTTGAGCGCATGCCGCTTTCACCAAGACAATTCGTATGGATGCTTGCTTATTCGGGTCTCGAAGAGACATGGGATGCGCTTGAAGCTCATACGAAAGATACAGACCCGATCGTCTATGCAAATCTGAAAGCACAGCGCGCGGCGAGAGCATTTGAGTATGATCTCACTATGGCTTTTGTCGCAGATATGAGGCCCATGGCTGCGCAGATTACGCCGGATGTTGATCTGTCCGAAGAGGCGATTTCAGCGGCCTGGGACCTTGCCGCCGAACAGAACTTCCTTTCCTTAGTCTGACAAACACTGGCCCCTGACGGGGCCAGCTTTCTTCCGCGCATTTTGGATGCGCTGGAACTTTCCCTATTTGCCCCTCGGGGCATCAAAACCCCCTGAAATCTCAACTTGTTACTGTGCGCCGTTCAGGTGCTCAGGACGCATATCCTTGAAAAGGAAAACCTCATGACAACTCTCGCAAAGCTTGCAAAACCAAAAGCCCGAAAGGTCTCTCTCGACGGCGGCGACATTGACGTATTTCCGCTGAAACTTGGTGATATCGCATCGCTAATGGTGCGACATCCGGTCCTCATTGCGGGATTTTCTGCGGGCAAGGCCGATCCAAAGGTGATTACGGCCGCAATTCTGAAGTCAGGCCAAGGTGCCGTGTCGGATGTCATCGACTCCGCCACACGCTCTCCTGCAGGCACTGCTGAGGAAGCTGAGCTCACTGCATTCGATGAAGCCGAAATTCTGGTCACTTGCATTGATGCGACAGTGCCGAAGGACCCAGTGCGCATGGGAAAGTTCCTGGCCGAGCTGGACGCGCTCATGACCCGTCTCGGCTTGAACGATCTGCCGAAGACCGAGACCGAGACAGAGACCAAGTGAGCGCCTGGGCTGCACTGGTTGAGCGGCTCATAGCAGCGGGTCACCCCGACCCGCTCGAATACACGGTAGGGCAGGCGATGGCATATGACAGCCTCGCCCAAGAAAGGCTTAGGCAAGAAAAGGGGGATGCGTATTTGATTGCGCATTCCGCAGCCCATGTCGTCGCAAATGGCGACAAGGAATACGACAAGAAATTCCGGGCAAGTCTCGGAATCGGAGAATAATAAGAATGGCATCACGCAAAGAAACTCTTCTTATGAAATTCCTGGTTTCGTCCCGGGATGCCATTCAACAATTCAAAAGTATTGACGGTCTGCTACAGGCGATTGATGAGCATGCCGCAGAGGCGAAGGAAAGCGCTGAAAACGTCGGGAAATCTGCGAAGGATTCCGCGCAGGTTTTTAAAGAGTCTATTCAATCCCAAGAACGCGCGTTGCGGCGTCTTAATATCCGGTCAGATGAAGTTGCACGCCAGCAAAAAAAAGCCTTTGTCGATGCTTACAAAGAGGTGAAGAACTCAGCGCATTCGAGTGCTGAGGAGATCGAACAGGCCTGGGCAAACATGAAGCGCGGCATTGATCGTATCAATCGATCTATGGGCCGCAAAGCTGAAGGGACGTTCTGGCAAGCCGCGAAAGCTGCGCGGGACCTTGGTGTTGTTTCCAAGAAAACCGCAGAAGAGCAGAAAGCATCTTTCCTCGATGCTTACCGGGCGATGGAGCGCTCCGGCAACTACACGGCAGAGGCGCTCGCCCGAGCTTGGGAAGGGACACAGGCGAAGATTGTCGCGGTCAATAAGAAGGCTGGCCTCGAAGTTGAGAGCGATGCAGAGAAGACCGCACGGGAGCTTGAGGCAGCCTATGACCGTCTTGGAGTTGTCTCAGAAGAGTCGGCTGAGAAGCAAAAACGCGAGCTTCTTGAGGCATTTAGAAAGATCGAAAGCGACGGTTCCTCTACTCCTGAAGTCATCGCAATCGCATGGGAAAAAACACAAGCTGATATCGCGCGCGTTCAGGAAAGGATAACTCGCAAAGTTGAGACAGAGGCGGAGAAGGCTGCACGGGAATACCAAGAAGCGTTTGACTCTCTTGGTACATCTTCGCGTGAAGCCGCAGATGAGCAGCGCCGAACTTGGGTCGCTGCATTCGAACGCATTGAGAAATCGGCTGACTCGTCTGCTGAAGATGTCGAACGTGCACGCCGCCAACTTAATAAAAAGCTTGAGCGGCTCGATGAGAGGATGGCAGTCAGCTTTGAAAGCAAAACCGACAGAATGGTGCGCGGTTTGCGCAAAATCTCTCGCGCCGCTGCTATCGCAAGTCTGGCCCTGTCTCGAATGTCTGCGCGCGGCGGCCTTGCCGTTGCATCGTCTGGCTTTTCAAATCTGACTTCGGCGGCCCGGCGATCTGCATCTATTGTTTCAGGCGCGGTGCGCTCAATCACAACCGGCATCACACGCGTGGCGACTGTGTCTGGCAAACTCTTCTCCGGTGCGGTGATTGGCGGGGGCCTTGCTGCCGGTGGATTTGCAAAACAGGTGGCCGATGTCTCTGGCGAGTTTGAAAGGATTGCGACTGCCCTAAAAGCAACAACTGGCGAGCAAGAAAAAAGCTTCGAAATCATCAGAGAAGGCAAGGCGATACTGGGAAGATCCGTTGGCGACGGATTTGAGCGAGCCGCAAAATTCGTAGAAGAATACGCAGACAAAGTCGTGATGTCGGATGAACAGATTTCGCAGTCTCTTCTGAGCTTGCGCAACTTCGGCTTCGGACAGTCTGATGCAGAGGAGGCACTTCCTGCGCTTGTCGATCAAGTATCGAAACTTGGGGGCACATACGAAGATCTTGAAGGCATTACGCTTGCCGTTGGTCAGGCGTGGGCAAAGCAAAAACTGCAAGGTGAAGAAATTCTTCAACTTCTTGAGCGCGGTGTCCCGGTGTGGGAGCTCCTTGCAAAAGTAACTGGCAAGAGTGGCGCTGAACTCCAAAAGCTCTCAGAGTCTGGGAAGCTCGGGCGCAAAGAAATTAAGGCGCTTTTAGATGAGATTGGCAAAGGCGCCAGCGGTGCCGCCGCCGGACAATTGGACACATACAATGGCATGCTGGCCCAGCTTTCAAAAGGCTGGCAAAAGCTTCTGCGGATCGTCGGTGGAAATGGCGTATTCGAGGGGGCAAAGGGTCAGATAGAAGGGCTGATCAATTTCCTCGGCGATCCAGAAACTGCACGTATCGCCACCAAATTTGCGGAAGCCGGTGTGAAAGCTTTCGGCCTCCTGCAGCGCGCAGGCCGTTCGTTGTTCTATACTTTTGGTGATCGCGCGGCTGATACGCTGACTCGTTGGCTTGGCAGGGCTGCGTTCTATTTGGATGAGCTTCTGGTAGTCGGAGATCGGAATTTTGAGAGGTTTGTTAAAGGGATAGAGACAGGAGTTAACACCCTTTATCTGTTTGGCAGAGCGGCGGCCGAGGCACTTCCAGCGGTAATTGATACCGTGACTGTCGTCATGGGGCAGGTGAACAGAGGGCTCTCCAGCCTCGATGACAAGACTATTAAGGCAGCTGCGCAGAACATTGGATCTGCAATCAGTTCAATCGTTCTTTCCGTTACGACATTCCTGAGCAAAGTTGATGGCACTGCAGTTAAAGCAGCCGTTGACCAAATCGGTAATCTGGCCCGCATTACCAGTGATCTCATTCTTGGCAAAGCTGAGGGCGAGGGCGCTGAAAACTGGGCAGGTAAGTTATCTGGAGCCATCAGTTCTGTGGCTGACATGGCCAAGGTTGCTGCGGATGATCTCCGCGAGCTCTTCAATGTCGGCTTGACAGACGGTCAGTTTGAAAGCCCGTTCTTCCAGCAAATTCAGCGGTTTGTTCGCGAAGACCTGCCGCAGATTATGGCTGCAGTTGATAAAGTAACGAACGCAATCAACAACCCAGGCAAAGCTACAGCCGAGCTTGTTTTCAAAGATATCGGCTATAACGGCATCGGCCGAATTCTAAGAGAAATCGTAACTCTCGGATACTACGACCATCAGCGCGGCTATGCCGATGGCGGCTACACCGGCGATGGCGGAAAATATGATCCTGCGGGCATCGTGCATCGCGGCGAGTATGTCTTCGATCAGTCCGCCACACGCCGCTGGGGCGTGCCTGCTCTTGAGCAACTCGCGGCCGGCATCGTACCGCGCTCGCTTGCATCTGCAGCACCTGTGCCCGCCGCGTCGAACAGTCGGATTATCGGGCGGATGGCAATAGATCTGAACACGCCGGGCTTTGGTACCACAACGCTTGAGGGGTCGGCTGACGATGTGCGTCGCCTCGAGAAATTCCTTAACCGCAAGAAAACAACAATGACGGCCACAAAGCCGCGGGGAGCAATCTGATGACATATGATGCTGAAAAGGAAACGCAGCTGCGCCTGTGGGTAGATAATCATGAGATCCCATTTCCCGACGGCTCGGCGCTCTTCGTACAGACCACGCTTGACTATATCGACTCGGCGTCACGACTTCGCAGAACTGTAAATGGGCGTCTTGTTTCGACGGCAGATGCGGCATTCCGAAAATTTCGGATCACTCTGGCAGGTTCTGACCGTATCTTGCCTGCAATAGCCGGAATCGCGCCTGACGCGTCTGCAATTCTGCATTGCCCCTTGGTTATCCGTGAGCGCGGTTCGGTGCCGTCTCGCCTGGCTGTGCCTGAGTCAGTTTTGGTTGCGCCAAATTCTGAGTGGGTCGAATACCGGCCAATCTTCGAATGCCTCGTTCTCCCGCCTTCAATGAGTGAAACCGAGTGGGAATCCTCAGCGTCTTGGTCCCTCGTGCTGGAGGAAGTCTGAAATGGCGCTCTACACAGCATTTGTTGAAGAGGAAGAGATCTTTGATCCAGTCGCGCACTCCCGCGAAGACCTGACGGTATTTCGAGCGCGCAAGAAACAAGATGAAGGCGATGTGGCAGAGTATGATCTCGAGGTTCTCAATACGCGGGCCGCATGGCCGGGGCGCCGGATATTCATTTCCGAAGATGGAACCCACCTTTTTTCAGGGTACCTGGTCTCAAGCTTGGGACATGTAGGCGAGACAGTGTCGGTACAGGCTGTTGCAAAGCCAGCAGATGCGGCCGCCCGCCAGGACGCTCTTTGTCAGTCCCTCAAAACCGGCCGGTACTACGATGAACTCGCGTTGCCTGAAGAACTGCGCGACAACATTTCTGAAGTCATCGCGGCACATTCTAAAGTTTTGAATTGGAACCCGGTCACCGGCGAGGTTACCGCAGTGGATCTTTTTGAAGGGGCGGATGAGGTCATAGTTGAAGATGCTTACGAAGGCTCTTTAGCTGTCATGTTTACAGAGCCACCTGCCTCCGTGCATGTCAGTGCAACAGCGCGCTGGTCGCAGGCTGTGTTTCAAGAGCATGATCTCTCGCACTACACTGATGGTTTGCGCACGATGACGCCTGAGGGTCTTGTCAATTCTTGGCCGCGCGCTGGCGAAGAGCTTTCGCCTGGCCTTGTTGTGACAGAGGCGCTCGCGCAAGAAACGGTCGACATGCTCGGAGCTCCTGAGCGTGAAGAAATTACCGCAACTTTCGCAAAAGGCGGTGAGGATTTCCAACTCGATCCGGAGATTGATGATGCTGCCGAGGTTGCTGAAACAGCTTTCGTTTCGACGCTCGAGACGCGGCTGATCGTAGAGCATTCTTACGAAGTTCGGCGCACAGAGACCACGGAGATTGAGCTTGCTCGACCGCTACAAGAGGGCTTGGTACTCGGGGCGCCGGAAGAGATCGAGATCACGCTGCAAGAGTTGCGTCCGGAAGATGGCCCTCTAATCCCTGACTGGGCTCCGCTAACCGAATATGCTGCTGGTGATTTCGTTGAGTGGAATAACATAGTTTGGAAATCGCTTGTAAAGCATACATCTGGTGCAGAGTTTCAGCAAAGCCGCTGGCGCAAGTCTGGCCTGCCGGGATGGATGTCAGTCCGGCGCCTTCGGTCTTTCTGGCTCAATGAGCGCGGTCAGGCATTTGCCGAGTATATGCTTGAGAGGGCTAAGGCCCGGCTGCGTCATACTGGGCGCTGTGTGCGCATATCATGCGATGCACCGATGCCAGCCGATGCAAGTACGATCCGGACTGATGCAGTGGCTGAAATCCATGCTCCTGGCTTGATTGGTGGCGCCGCACGCGGCAAGATCGTCGATTACGTTCTCGAGTGGGGCGATGGTGATCGCACAATGTCTCTGACTATCGCATCTGCGCCGGGCTCCGGCGTTGCTGACAGCCTAATACTCTCTGACCCCACGGCGAATATCCCCGGCGAATTCGGAGCGGTCCAAGTTGAAATTGAGGACGCGGCAGATGAACAGATTGCTGAGTTCACTGAGCCACGAACGCCCGAAAAACCCAAACTGGCAAATGAAGAGGATGTCGCCCCGCAGCGTTTCACAACTGAAATTGAGGAGCAGGCTGCGCCCCCAGGACGCATATCCCCTACGAAGATCACCTATACGCCGGTGACGCCAAAAATCGATCTCGCGGGTTCAGCTTCTTTTGCCACCGAAGGGGAGTTCGGCCTGCCCAACGGATATACCGTACAATGACAATTGAGCGCCTTCTCAACCCAGAAACACCCCCTGTCGGCCACCGCGTCCAGGAGCCGAAACCGATCAATTCGACGGCGCGTACAATATCGGGGGGTAAGGCGCTTAAGAAAGACCTTGGCCACCGTAACTGGAACCAAACGATCCATCATCTTTTTGAGCGCAGGAATGATATCCGTTCTTCGACTTACAGAGAGGTATCTGCGGGCAGCTCAATCGAGCTCGACCCAGCAAAGCTTGGTTCATATACACTGCGCCTGTCTGGCAATGCTGCGATAAATCTGAAGAAACCGCCTCGGGTACCACTAAGTCAGGGCAGCGGACGGGCCCGGTGGTGGTCGATCCGTGTCAGAGTTTTTTACGCTTCTGAAGCCACGATCGCATGGCAGTCAAATGTTTACGGCGCAAGAGACGTCGCGCTGACACCTGGCGGGGAAGATGGCGGATATTCGCTCGAGCAAGTCAGCTCTTTGCCAGGCTCGCCAGGGCTCGCGAGCACGTCTGATGTATTCGATCTCATGTATGACGAACGAACAGGTGAGTGGTTTGTGGGCTGGCATGTTAGAGGTGCTCTCACCGACGATCCGGCCGAGAAAAACCCTGATGCCGTAGACCCAGTTCCGGCACCCGGTGAGCCGTCGCCGCCTGGCTCAGATCCTGGCGATTCCAATGATCCGGGGAACCCGCCTGAAAATGATTACACTGATCCTGACACCGGCGAGCCGCTTGTACCCGAAGACATGCCGTCGCGTCCCGCAAACCTCATAGCATTGCATGACAATGCGTTTTCATACTCGACAAATTGTGGCCACAGTTGGTCTGTTTCGGCTAAGCAGGTACCTGCCGGAATGTCTGATTTTTCAGCTTTGGCTGGTGAAGGAATTCTGGCTTTCGCATCCGGTAAAGCATTCTACTCTACAGGGGTTTCAGACTTCTACTCAGTCAGTATCCGCAAGCCAACTGAATCCACGCTGGCTGTTGTTAACGGCGACTTTGAGACTGGCGATTTAACTGGTTGGGATATTATTTCTGGCACCGCGCCGCTAATCCTCGATACGGTTCAGCCGCCGCAACAGGGCGGGCGCTACTACTTGTCCGGCGATAACTTCGAAGTTTCACAATCAGTTATCTTCGGCTCGACTGATGAAGCGACGATAACCGCAACTACCGATGTCTATACTGCACTTGGCAGCACTGCTGAGTTTGAGGTGCGGGTTGGGAATAGTAATGGTGCGGTGTTTGGTTTTGGTGAAAAATACCTGCTGCCAAAACAGCGCGGCGTGCTTGGCAATATGCAAGAAACCCGATCGGATGACATTTCAACCTGGCGCATCTATGGCGCGAAAGCCGGGATTACTCATATCGAATACTTCAACGGGTCTGGAACAGCTTCTTACTATGAGCCCTACCGTGAGAGGCTTGATCTAAGTTTGCGCGATGGGGACGGCGTAGTTTGGACTGGCGCAATCACTCGAAATAATCCCACGATTGGTGAGGGCACCAAGCAACAGGGTGCAGCAGGTTTTGAGCTTTATGAGTTCCATAGCAAGTCTCTCCGAGAGGATGCTGAGATAGAACTCGAGGCGCCGAGCGTTAGGCCGGGGGAAAAGATAACAGTAGTTGTCCCTGCTGGCTTCAAGGTTCCACTGAACTTCGTGAACTATTCGCAGTATGATAATAAAGGCAAATACTGGGGCTGCGATTTTACCGGTGATAGAAATAGCGTCGATTTGAACTATTATCCTGCCTCCGTCTCAACAAACGATGCTGGACTGGTCGAGAAAGTCACGATCCCAGGCACAAACCAATGGCACACTGTTTCACTTGAAATCCCTGCTAATGTTGGATCGCCGCTTGAAGTTGTTCTGCGCGGAATGGGCGGGCGCGTACTATTCGACAATGTGAGGATGGGGCTCGCGGACACAGAGCCAGCCGGCGTAACTGCGATCGGTTCAGACCTTGATCGCCGCCAGCATCTTCTGACAACTGAGCGACGCTTTTTCCGGCATGAGAACGGTAAGGCTGTGGCCATTGGCCAAGTGCCTTTCTCACCTGCTATTGTCGCTGCTGCAGGTGATCTTGTAGCCATTGCCAATGGCACCCAGATTGCCTTCTCAACAGATAGTGGGGCAACATTCGCAGAGCGTGAGGCACTGGCGTCAGGTGTATCGCAGATCGTGCCACTCGCATCTGTGTTTAACTCTCAGTCGAACTCGTACCTACGACATGTCGTCATAACTCTCGAAGATGGCTCGATGTTCTCGGCAGTGAGTGAAGATCCCGGTGGCGATGTTGTCATTACTTCGATGCCATCGCCCGGTCCCATCTGCAAAGATAGGTCCCAAATCCGGTGGGTTCATAACACCTCAGACGGTGCTGTGAATGCGTCTCCCGTCGGCAGCTACAATGTGGGCGTCTCCTGGACAGCATTAAAGAATATGCCGGCGTCTCAGGCCGCAGTCGATCGAGGCTTGGAGATGTCTGATGTGGGGCGGGCAATAGGCTACGCAAAAGATGGCAAAGACCTATTCTGGAATGACGATCTAACTCAATCCTGGAAGCTCGGAAATGCCTTAGCGCACCCAATTTTGAAGCTTGTCGAGATCCGGTAGCCACGCCCGAAACTGCGGCCAGGGACGCATATCCTTTTCATAACTTGAAAGGGAATTGGTCATGCGCGTTGCGCTCGAAATCGGACACAGCACAAGAGACGGTGGCGCGGTGCGCGTTACTGATGGCGTGCAAGAATATGAGTGGAATAGAGATCTGGCGCACCGGATCTATGACCTCGATCCAACGATGTTTGAGATATTCTATCGCAGGCCTGATCGTGGATACACTTCCGCAATCCGAGACCTTTACGACCGCATCGATGCTTCGGGCTGTGAACTCTCAATTTCTATGCATTTCAACGCGTTCCACAAAGCTTCAGCGTCCTACACATCCACGCTCTCTTCCGGCTCAAGAGGCTCTCTGAAGGCCGCGCATGCCGTTCAGAATGCCATGGTCGATGTCATGGGACTGCATGATTCAGGAGTAAAAATCCGCAATAGCCGCACCGGCGGACGAGGATGGGAAATACTCTCGTTCGGCCGGGCTCCTGCAATTCTCATCGAGCCATACTTTGGCAGTAACCCTTCAGATTGCCGCCGTGCAGATGAGAAAAAGCAAGATCTTGCCGAGGCGATCTATGCTGCGGTGAGGTCGTTAAAGTGAAAGATACCGTCGCGCGCGCAGTTGCCGCAAATGCTGAAGCAATTGTGCGAGACCCGCTTACCCTCATACTTACCGGTTTGGGAATTTCTTTCGCGCCCCATGAGTACTTGGGCGGCCTATTCTTAGCGTTGGCCGGCGCGTCAATCGCATCGGCTATGAGCCGCGACCAAGACAGACGCCGTCTCTGGCTTGTAATGTTAATGGCGGTTTTTGTCTCGCACCTCGCCGCCATGGGCGCTGAATCCATTTGGCCAACACTTCCATTTCAACTTGTGATGGCGCTGTCGGGCTTTGGCAGCCGGTACCTCGTGAAGATGTTGCTTAGAGTCTTCGGGATACTTGAAGAGCGTGCCGATAAGGTCGCAGATAAAATAGTCGACCGGGTTTTGCCCGATAACGACAAGAGGCCGTGATGCGCGTCCTGATCCTGTCACTGTTCGTACTCATGGCATCATGCGGCAAAGTCGCTGAGACAGCTGTCAGATCTGTTGCGGGCGCTGCCATTGGCGGCTCTGAAGGCGTGTCCGTGGACGCCCAGGTGGGCAAAAATGTTGCGAGAACGACTGTTGGAGAGACGAAGGTCACAGATGTCAGAGTCGCTCCAATCGTACGCGACAACGCATTCGAAGACCTGAATCAAGACAATCGTACAAGCTCTGGCGACAGGGACGTGGGGGCAGAGAATGTCGGCGTAATCAACAACAATCAAGTTCCGACATGGCTGATCCTGCTTTTTGCGGCATTTGTGCCGGCGATATGGCAATGGCCCCGCTTGATCAGGACAGCGCTCAGCAGGACGCGATCATAACCTGCAACTGTATATCGAGATAGAGAACCGTAGTCCCGGAAATTATCGCGCGTGATTGAATCGACGCATCTCCTCAAAAATGAGGAGTCTCACGTGTCGTTCGAACCAAAACCTTATAAGCTTTCCGAAACCAGCTCAATTGTGATGACAGAGCGGCAGGCTGCAAAGTACATTAAGAAGTCTGCTAAGACGCTCTATCGTCGTCGCAAAAATGGCCAGATTTCATACATCGATGATGACGGTCGTATCAGCTACCTCAAAGATGACCTCGATGCATACCTCGCCGCCCGCCGGGTGGCGGCTACCGCTCCGCATCCGGCCGAGCGTAAAACCAAGTATCGGAAGACCAGCATACGATCTGAAGCCAATCGTTCTGCCTTGCTTGACATCATCTAAACGGAATTGCATCAGTGCTATCTAAAAAGAAATTCACGCTGGACTGATGCATGGAAACTGTTGAGAAAGTCGGTCGATTCACGATCGCGAAGAACCGCGACAAGCTATATTTGCGCTGGTGGAATTCCCACCAAAAGAAGACTGAAGCAGAGCGCCTTGATGCAACCACCATTGAGGATGCCCGCAAGATCGCCAATGCGCGCATTCGGGAAATCGCGGATCGCACCGAAACCATTTCTCCCGAAAGCGCAGACGATCCCACTTTCGCCGAGGTTTGGCTCGGATTCGAACAGGACAAGCGTAAGCAACTGTCGGACGAGCGATTTCGGCTACTCCTGAACCGCAAAGAGCTCTACTTCAAACCTCATCTCTGGAGCGTCCGCATGTCGAAAATGGGTCCTGCCTTGCGCGCGCTGGTGACAGGTATGGAAGAAGGGCGTATCCGCCCCGAAAACACAAAGTCAAAACTCAAGACCCTTACAAAAGACGGCAAGCCGCGCCTGCATCCGAATACTATTGCTGACATTGTCGGCAGTGCGGCAGAGGTCTGCGCTCTCGCAAAAAGCGATGGGGCGACAATACATAATCCCCCGAAAATTCCCTTTATCTCCGGAATTACCGCGCCCGAAGATCGGGATCCCAAAGGCCGATACGTCAGCTTCGAAGAGATCGGCGCTTTGATCGAAGCATGCAGACGACCGCACATGCGGGATTTACTGCTCCTCGTGGTCGGATGTGGCGGCCGCATCGGCGCTGTCGCTGACATGACTGGTGCCCAGGTTCGTCTGGATCTCGGAGTGATTGACCTTCTGGGCGACGGCAGCATCGACAACAACAAGCGAAGACCGATCGTCCCGATGACCGGTCCGATGTCGCGTATCTTACAGAGACTGATCGAAGAGCACGGCGACGGATATCTGCTACATGAGAAGAACAAGCCGATCGCCGATGGAGCGCGAAATTGGACGCAGATGATACAAAGACTTGTTGCAAGGGCAGGGATCGACGATGGCTTGTCAGATACAGACACTCGTGCAAATTGGTATTCGATCCGCCGCACGTTCGCAGACTGGCTTGATGAGCGCGTGAACGATGCCGCGATCAGTGCTGTCATGGGGCACTTCGAGATTTCTAACCGGACACGGCGCCAGCTCTTTGACGCCGGCAGCCCAACAACCGATCTATATAAGCGCCGGAAGCTGGGCCCAGTTCTCGAAGTGGCAGATATTCTTGAGAAAGAATGGTGGCCTTCCATCCAGCCCCATACAAGTGTATTGCTGGCGAAATAGCATCGGATTACTAATGCGGACTGATGCGGGATGTTCTAATTGACTATAGAAATATGGGTGCATCAGTTAAATGATAACCACGTGCATGACGTGCAGATCACCCGCGAAAGCCCGAACTACCGTATCGGTTAACCCATAAAAGCAACGGCTTAAAAGCCGTTCTTTACCTAAGGAAGATGCCATGACCCCGGGCGCGCGCGTATCGGCTGCGATAGAAGTTTTGGATGCGATTGCCGGGGGGCTGGCCGCCGAACAGGCGCTGACCCGTTGGGCGCGGCAAAGCCGTTTTGCAGGCTCCAAAGACCGGGC
>JAULKP010063204.1:0-29887 GCA_032356005.1 Ulothrix subflaccida
TCCGCTTCCTTGATCACTAATACCCTTATGGTCACAGAGATCGCCAATGGCGAACGAGAACAGCTTAAGGGATACATCGCTATTGAGCCTCTTTACTATGGGGCTAGAGTAGTAATCGGTAAGAATCAGATTCGCGGCGATGGGGCTATCGTAGCTCATCAGATCAAATACATGGCCGAATATGGTACTCTACTAAAGCAGAAGTATGGAGCTATCGACCTGACCGAGTACAACGTGGACAGGTGCCGCAAATGGGGTACTGGATCTGGCTTTCCTAAGACCCTTGAGGATATATCCAAGGATCACACGATCTCTGTTTACTCACGAGTTAAGTCTTACGACGAAGTCAGAGACAGTATTGCTAACGGATACCCAGTAGAAGTTGGATCTTCTTACGGGTTCGCTAGCGAAACTGACGATGAAGGATTCTGTCGCCAGAACACAACTTGGCAGCATGCTCTGTCGATTATCTCAGTAGATGATAATAGTAACCGTAAAGGCTGCATGATTTCTAACTCTTGGCCACGTAATTGGCTAAAGATCCGTAAACGCAAACTTAATCAACCTGATGGATGTTTCTGGGTTGATGCCGAAGTTATTAACAAGATGGTCTCAAATGGAGACGCTTGGTCTATTGGTGGATTTAACGGATATAGGGCCAAGGTAGATACTAGCTTAAGCTGGTAGGAGATATTGATGAAAAAGATTCTGATTATAGCTTTAGTGCTATTTATGATGTTCACGCCATACAAGCCATCTCCGTCTGTACTTGATTTTTCAGTTGAAGATCTTGAGGCTTATGGTATTGCCGGAGCCATGATGATGGTGGCTCCTGTCAGTGCTGATGATCTAGTTCCGCTTCCGAAACCAGATGTTGCCAAGGATTGCAAGTGTAAAAATGGCAAAGTATCATACGATGGTGGGACTTCCTTCTCGGATTGCCCATGTATCACATCTGGTGGGAAGTGTGCATGTGACCATGCGACAGAATCAGTAATAATCGAAGAAGTTATTCCACGCACTGTCTTGATTACTCAGCCATACTTTGAGGGTAGGCCAAATTGTCCACCATGCATCAGGGTAGAAAATGAGATTGTGGCCAAACTTAAGAACGATACTCATAAGGCGAGAGGCTGGGATGTCGGGTCTAAGGCTACAGACGACTTTCAGATCTTAGATCTTAATGACTCAGCCGCTGTTGAAGAGATTAATCGACTAAGTCTAGACTATCTAGCAGTGCCAACTTTCTATTTGCTAGGCAAAGAAGGGGTTAAAAAGCACGAAGGATATATGTCATATGATCAATATATGACTTGGATTAAACAGTCTCCTAAATCTAGTCAGCCATATGTAAGAAAAAGCACTACCCCTAGGTGGTCGCTGAATGGAACATTCAACCCGTCTAAAGAGTCTTTGGTACAAGCTCTAAAGACGGAGCCATCGGTAAAAAGAAATTTGGCTGATCTTTCTATTGATGACCTTATCGGCATCTATAACGATGTCAGAAATGGCGTCTACAGTGAATAAGATCATAGATATATTCACAGAGCTTGTTACTCACAAGGTCGCTGAGATCTCTGACGGAGTCCAGATCAAATGCGGAGACGAAATCAACCTAACCATCTCTGAAGAGAATGGGAATCCGGTCATCAAGTTTGGATCACCAGCAGTACAGGTTTACATATCAAAGATGGGGCCGATGCGGCTCTTGAATGCAGTTCGCCCCACCCTCCAATCAATTACAATTACCGACAAATCCTTTAAAATCAGTGTGGACAATGCTCCAGATATAGAGGTGTCTCGTGGATTGGTATGAAGAATATTGTAAGGAGTTTGGCTACTCTGCCAAGTCGGGAAGAAGAGGGCAAAGAGATGCCGATCGCATGAAGAGACGAGTAGAGAAGGCTTCTACTTTGTCTAAGGAGGACCTCTCCTCTTTTACCGATAGGGCTTCAGCAGAAGCCCATTTAGAGGATAAAGCCGTAGGCATGTATGGATCATTTGGATTTATGCTGTTTCAGGCCCTAATCTCTTGGGTAATTCGTAGAATACTAGATAACTATTTTGGGGATAAAGATGACAATAGTAGTATCGGCTAGTGCTCTAGTAAAAACCGCCTTCAACTTTACCGAGACTGAGTCTGGTACTATTAGGTCTGAAAATGAGTCAGTGACAGCCAGTAGGGCTTACACATACGGATCTGGCAATTTTGAGATTGATGCAGCAGTTAAATCAACTGGAGTTCTTCCTTCTGGAGGTGCTGTAGTACTTAATCTTAATGCAATGACTAATACCTCATTTGGTGTTACTTCTACAGTAGCTTTTTCTGGGATTAAAACCGTTACAGTCTACAATACGTCGACAGTCCAAAATAGAGACATTAACATTCGAGCCACGGGCTCAAATGCTTTTACAAATATGTTCAATGGTGGTTCTGGCAATTTGTTAATCAAACCATACTCCAGTTTCACCTACAATGACCCGTACAAGCTAGCGGTTAGCTCAACCCAGAAGAATATCACCTTATTCGACGTGAGCGGCTCTGGTGCCACCTACGAGATCTGTGTGCTAGGGAACCTAATTTAAGCCGAATCGTGCGAAATCCTCTTGACACACCGACCTCTCGGACTTAACCTCCGGGAGGTCTTTTCATTGCTCGCGTACGCTCGCTCGGGAGATTATTTTGAATCACGTTGATGGTATTGTATCTTTTATGCAGAATGCAGGTCAGGCTACCCCAGAGAAGTTGACAGTTCCTTCGGAGCAGGATCGAATCCTTCGAGCTAAACTCATTATTGAAGAAGCCTTTGAGCTGATCAATAAAGGCCTAGGAATTGAGGTCAGTAATTTTGGCCACTTCCTAAAGCCAGATGATTTCGGCTACATTATTACCGGCGAAGCCGACCCTATCGAATCAATGGATGGGGCCGCTGACCTGTATTGGGTTGGAGTTGGCGGGGTTTCAGTCATCTTCGGGGCTCATCTTGACTCGGTACTCGACGAGGTCGACAGAAGCAACCAGTCTAAGTTCATTGACGGATTCCGTCAAGAAAATGGGAAATGGAATAAAGGTAAATCGTATAGCCCTGCCGACATTAAGTCGGTCCTGAAGGATCGTGTTCGTCCTATAGGTGAAGCCTACTATGCTTTTGAGCATGAGTGCAACGACAACGCTTGGTGGATAGTGGATAAGAAATACTGGCACGAAAACTGGTATGTGGATGATACCCAGCTCGACTTACAGATTCCCGGATTCGTACAGTCAATGGAGTCTTGCTTCCATCCTGTCAGTGATGACGTCAGCACGATTGAGGCTGAAAACATTCTGAAAGCCTTTGGTTTTACCATTCTGGATGAAGAAGATGCTTAGGGTTATTGGGGATGTTCACGGTAAAATCGACAACTATCTAAAGATAGCCAGAGGGGCTGAGTATAGTCTCCAGCTTGGTGATTTTGGGCTTCGCGATAGCTGGAATAAGCTAGGCTATTCTAGCCTGAATCCAGATAATCACAAAGTGTGTCTCGGGAATCATGATGACTATGATATCGCTCCACATTCTCCGTTTTGTCTGGGAGACTTCGGCGAAGCCACCATAGGAGGCGTAAGCCTCTTCTTCATTAGGGGTGGTATTTCTATAGACCGCACCTACAGAGAGGCTGAGCGAATCAATAGGGGAGCTAAAAGCTGGTGGTCTCAGGAGGAACTCAGCTTTTCACAGATGTTGGCCTGCATGCAAGCCTACAAGAAGGTTAAGCCCTCCATTGTGGTCTCGCATGTTCCTGCGGCTAGTTTTAGTTCTGTAATGTGCTCGGACGATAAAATCCTGCGTGACTTCGGTTTCCATAATGGATTTAAGGAAGTCACCCAATTATTAGGGGATGAATTGCTTAAAATTCATCGACCGAAGTTTTGGCTGTCTGCTCATTTTCATAAATCTTTCAGGGAAGAGATAGCCGGAACTGATTTTATCTCATTGGCGGAATTGGAGTATTTTGATTTGAGATAGGTCTCTTTCTTCCTTAAGAGACCAAAGTCTTCGCCCGAGTAGATATAGTCTAGGAAGATCTCAGTAGATTTGTTGGAAGTAAATCTAACCTCAGAATATCTTGATTTTTCTGACTGTATGGCCCTCCTGATTGAGTACTTAACACCTAATTTGTCTAACAAATTGCTAGTCTCGGTCCAGTCTTGATCATACACAGAAGAAATGCTCACTTGCTTGCTTCTACCACTTCCATTGTTCTTTATTCTATATATACAACCATCGGCATCGAAGTACCCTCTCCACCAGTAGTGAGTAAGTTCTTCTGGTATGATTTTTAGTATTTCTGGCGATGCACCAGATTTAATCTTGTAGTTGTGGGCACGTAAAAAATCATATAGGCCCCTATTACAAGTAGATAGACACAATTGTGGCTTTCTATTCGCTCTCTGTCTCTTGCACGAAGTCCATTTCCCTGATTTTTCGAATATAGGGATCAAAGATGATAAATCATCTTCTGAGCATTCTACTTTTACGTGGTATGAGTTCTTTTGATAAGAACTAATACCTTTCTTCATTCGTCTTTTTTCCACATAGGATTTATGATATAGATATCCGTCACCCCAAAGAAAACCTAGCAAGTATGCCGATTCCGGAGTGCGGCATGTCATAAAGAAATCGTGATTAACACATGATTGACTCTTCATATTATCCACCTGTGAGTAAGGACATAGACCCAATTATCTATACGCCATATTCTTCATCCCTGATAGATTTTCACAAAACAATTGGAGAATAGTATGTTTTCAAAGCCAAAAGATGGTCAATCCCGAAAAGAGTATACGGAAGCCCGTGTACCTCAATTAATTCGCGAGGGAAAGACTCCAAGTCAGGCAATCGCTGAATGCAACGCTATGTGGGCGTTAGCCCGAGACAAGTATGGCGATAACGAACCGAGCATTGAAGTCTGCACAGAGAAGAGCATTGAGTTTTCAGCAGAAATCGGCGATGGGACCTTTATCAATATGTCGCAAGAAGATGTTGTCCTCTCTAAGAGGACCTTCGGGGAAGTTCTATCTATGCTTGGATGTGAGCCCGGTAAGAGATACGAAATCGAAATCTGCGTAGAGGAGTGCTAATGTTTAGACAACACGTCCCTAAATTCATTGACGCGAGCCAAAAGCTAGCTTCTGACGCAAGCACCACAGAAGAAGTTCTGGCTATTAGTTGGGTCAATAGCTGGGCTGACTCTATCGAGCACACTTTCGACATGTGGACCTGTGATGGTAGGACTCTAATCGCTTTGTATGATGGTGGAACATACTGGTGGGTGGTTGGTTATGCTGATTTTGACTTAGATTTGCCTAAATTCCGAGATCATAGAATTGAGAAGCAGGCCGAAGTAGTCCTATTGGACGAAGGCCTGTGCCTCAAGTCTGATGGTAGAGCTTGGTATCTGCTGAAGCCGAACGAGTCAAAAACTGGGTATCTTGGGTATAGAGCCGATACTAAAGAGTGGCTCCCAAGTATGTACACCACATTTAGGTCTGAGTTAGAAGCTCAGATGGTAAAGGATATGTTATGAGGCGTCGTTCGTTTCTGGCTACCCTTGCTGCATATCCAGTATTCATGAGAAGCACTGGGTGTGCCCCAAAAGCTTTGCCAAAAATTGCAAGTGTATCAGTCGAGACAGAATTTCAACTCGCTACAGTTTTTACTGGTGGTATCTATGCATACGAGCCTGAACCACCGCCAACAATAACTGTTACTGTCTCATACGACGATGGCTCGGCCAAAAGTTATGTTTGTCACGAATGTTCTTACTCCTTTGAATACTCTAAGGATATCGCCGTGTGCGAATGTAATATCGTAGACAATGATCTGATTGTTAAAATGGCCTATGCCATAGAAGGAGACAAAACTCCTCTAGTTATGGCTGTCTACAAAGACATCAAGGAGATTCAACTTGGGGATTGACTATTACTCGTGCGATGAGTGCGGCAAATCTTTTCCTGACGTGTGTGGCTACGCCGTATGTACTGACTGTGGGAATCGTTTGTGCTCAAAATGCATGAAAGAATACGGGGTTAGTGGTGAGATGTCATCTGCCGAGTCTCTTGAAGAGGTCGAAGAGGAATTCAGGGACGAATATGATCTGTGTCCTTTTTGCTCAGACGAGATCGTGACTACTGAGAAGTTGCTAGACTTCGCTATCGAGAAACTTGGAACCACTTTAGAAAAATTGACAGAGGAATACGAGAATGGGATTTGAAGTCAAAGTTTTAGCCGATAGCCTGTCGACTATTTCCAATAGCCGACTGACGACGCTAATGATGACCTATCCAAGGATTATCCATAGTGAGCACCTGCGACACCGCATGTTCTCATTCAATGCGGCCAGCAGCAGAGCCATCCCGGTCGAGAAGTTCATCAAACAGGTCCAAGACGATCCGTTCATCCCAATTCACTGGGGGGCGGCACAGAAGGGCATGCAGGCTTACGATGTATTAAGCCCAGAAAATGCTGCCGTATGCGAGATGGATTGGCTCCTTTGCCGAGATGAGTCTGTATCTAGAGTAAGATCTATGCTCCATCATGGACTACATAAGCAGATCGCCAATAGGCTTCTTGAGCCTTGGATGTGGACTACAGTAATCTGCAGTGGCACTAGTGGAGCTTGGAATAACTTCTTCGCATTAAGGTGTCATCCAGAGGCAGAGCCTCATATCCAAAAACTAGCCTATATGGCTCGTGACTGTATGAAGGCTTCATGGCCGAAGCTTCTCGAAGTTGGAGACTGGCATCTTCCTCTTACGGGATTCCCCGGAGACGAAATCCTCTCTAAGGATGAACTCATCAAGGTATCGGCTGGAAGATGTGCCAGAGTGAGCTATCTAACAGCGGAGGGCACTAGAGATGTATCTCAGGATATAGCTTTGCACGACCGTCTAGTCGCGTCGAAGCACTTCAGCCCAACAGAACACCAAGCTATGTGTGGTGTTGAAGACACCTTCATATCAAATGGTGGGAATTTTGGACATGCATGGATTCAATACAGAAAAACTCTACTAGGAGAATATCAGTGCTCATAGATACAATCAAGGCGGATATTCTATCCTCCACAAAATCTCGCAACACAACCGCCAGCGAAATCCTCAAGGTGGTTCTGGGCGAATGTCAGACTAAGAACGATTTCACGGATGATTTTGTTATCCGATACTGTCGTAAACTGGTCGAGGCTAACACCGAGACCATGCAGTTTGGGGATTACGTGAAGCTCTCCAGACAGAATGAGCTTCTTCGTAGCTACCTACCAAAGGAAGTAAGTGAAGATGAGCTTGAGGTATACGCTAATCAGATCTTTGACGAGATCAAGGCTGCAAAGAGCGATGGTCAGGCTGTTGGCGTTCTGCTTAAGCATGTAAAGTCTATCGGGCTCTCTGCCAGCGGTGACGTGGCTAAAAAAGTCGTAACTTCGTTGAGGAACTCAACATGATGTTTTTGCTAGATATGGATGGGGTCATCTGCAATTTCGTAGATGGCCTCATTAGATCTGCCAAATGGACCCTTGAGCATGAAGACTGGGCCTCATGGAGCCACCACCAGACGTTCGGAATAACGGACGAGGAAATGTGGGCATTCACGAAGGAAGAGGGTTGGTGGACTAATCTTCCAGAATATGGCTGGGCCAATAGACTATTCACAGAACTAGAATGTCGTGGAGAGATTATATTCTGCACATCTCCAAGTTTAGATTGGAAGTGTCCCGGCGAAAAAATCCGATGGTTGAGGAATCATGGATTTATGTCTCACAAGAAAAACAATTTCCAAATTGGGCCTAGAAAAGAATTAATGGCTGGATCTGGAGCTATTCTTATCGATGACTATGACGTAAATGTGTCGAAATTTAGACAAAATGGCGGGAGAGCTATTCTGTTTCCGCAGCCTTGGAATGAGAATCGATCGGTAAAAGAAGATAGGGTGGATTTCGTACTACAGGAGTTATCTCATGGACAAGAGTAAAGCAGCACAAGCACTACAAGCAGCCTTTGAAGCTGACCCATGTGCTATGCATTCACTAATGGTAAATCGTGTTCCGTGCAATATGGCACTTGCCGATGATCCATTTGTTGTAGTGGACAAATCTCCAGTCCTAGAAACTGAATGTTTTCAGGTCGGAGCGTTGGGTCTGATCAATGCGGTTTTAGTTGCGAATGGATTACCATTAATCGCTGCTGAGTTCAGCGATCCCGACGAGTATGGGCATAGAAAAGTAACAGGATTTTGTGACTATCTCAACACGGCATCATAATGACTCTGCTCCTGCATACCGACATAGGTCACGACCCCGACGACATCATAGCCCTCTCCTACTTAATTGGGAGAGGGGATTATGTCCCATCAATTGTCTCCATTAATCCCGGCTTCAGAGAACAAGCCCTGATAGTGGACTCAATCTATAAGGAGTTTGGCCTGAATAGGCCGACTATCTATGCCTCATCCCACCCCACAAAAACCTACCAGAGATCAAGCAAACTAGAACAGATTCTTGCCTACGGCAAGGATGATTCATTTGAGTTGTCCCCAAGTGATCCGATAGAGTGTTCTACAGCTCTGGTAATAGGTCCCCCAAAAGGTCTCAACGTTAAGTGTCACAGGATGATATTTCAGGGTGGGTACTCTCCCAACAGTATTAGCCCACTAGAGAAGTTTAAGGGGAGGTCGGCAGTTCAATCCTTCAATCCGAGCGGAGCCAAAGCGGACTTCATTCAACTTAGAGATAGTGATCTGATCAAGAAGAAATACTATGTCGGGAAAAATGTTTGCCATGGGTTCAAGAAGAAGAATGTGCAAAAAAAACTTAACAATTTCTTCCCCAAAAGGATAGCGGCATACTTCGATCAGCTCTCCGAAGATAAAGCAATGCACGATCTTCTCGCGACTATGATGATGATCTATCCAGACAGGGGCATCTGGGAGCAAGCTATGCCTGTATTTGATGGATTGCTGATGTCTACAGTTCCTACAGACAAACAAATATACTCATTAATCGGGTTACAAGATGTCCAGTAAAAGAGAATGGGTGGTAGAAGAAGACGTCTTCGGCGAGAACGAGGAGAAGCTTAAGGAGATCCTTGGAGATCGCCTAATCTGTATGAAGTATAAAATAGATGGGCCGACGTTCTCCAAGTCTCCTGCTACAGACTACATCTTCTATGGTTCTCCAGTCATAGGTCGCCGCCTTCAGAGGTCCCAAGGGCCGAAGGCCCTATCTTGGCTCTATGATAGCGTCTATGACTGTAACTATTATCTGCCATACTTTCAGGGGTTAGCACTAAATAATCCCCACATGTTTGTAGAATCGGGCACTCTTTCTTTACTGGCTGAGTTTCTTGAAAATCCAGAGTGGTTTATCAAGGAAAATTCAGGCTATAAGACCTTCACTGGGCTAGTCTCATCTGGCCCAATCAAGACCGGCCTGTTCCAGCACGAGCTTTTGATGCTCGCCCAAAAGAAGCCAATTGAGGCCGAATGGAGATTCGTCATAAAGGACGATTCTGTCTTGACTTACTCGGCTTACGGAGACAATATGCAGTGCGGCAAGGAAGCGGAGGAATTTGCGAAAACCTGCCTCTCAACTGGATACGATCCCGCCCCAATGTGGACTCTTGATATCTGTCGCTCCAACGGGGCGTATAAGGTGCTAGAGGTGAACAGTTTGCTAAGTGCAGGCTGGTATGACTGTGATGTTAGGGCTATCGTGGAGGCGGTTGATGAGCACAACTAGAATGGTTATGTTGGCCACTTTTGTAATTCTTGGGATCTACGACGTTTGGGTCTGTTCTTCGGGCAACGATTCGGCCTCTATTAGCCAATTTATCGTTGACTTAGTGAACATTAGTCCAGTTGGCTATGGAGTATGCTGCATTCTACTCGGCCATTTCGGATTCCCAATGACTTCTAAGTTTAGGTCAAAATCAAAAGATTCGTGAATCAACTCCGTCCTCTAGGACGTATTAAATAATGCACCTCATTTCTCGCTAGGTAAAGATATGACTGAATTGTTGGTTAAAAAACGTAACGGAAAGTTTGAAGATTTTGATGCGGAAAAAGTCAACAAGGTATTAGAATGGGCATGTGAGGGAGTTTCGGACGTCAATCCTAGCGACGTCGCGATGAACGCTAAGCTGAGCATCTCAAATAAGATCAAGACTAAGGATATTCAAGAAGTCCTTATTCAATCTGCCTACAATCTAATCGGCGAAGATACTCCGAACTACCAGTTCGTTGCAGCACGTCTTAGGCTGTATGCCCTCCGCAAAGAAGTTTGGGGTGGCAATCTTCCCCCTCGACTCCTAGACCATCTTAAAAAGAACAAGAAGGTCTATGATGATGTACTCCTAGAGTCTTACTCGGAGTCCGAAATCCATAAGATTGACAAGATGATCAATCATGATCGGGATTATCGATTCACTCACGCCGGTATCCAGCAGATGATTGAGAAGTATCTCATCTGCGATCGCTCTACCAAAAAGATCTTTGAGACTCCTCAATTTGCCTTTATTCTTATCCCTATGGTTCTTTACGCAGGTAGAGAAGATCGTATGGAGTTGATCAAGCAGGCCTACAACTACATCTCGAAGTTCAAGATTAACTTGCCAACTCCAGTCCTATCTGGCGTGCGTTCACGCACGAAGTACTACAGCTCCTGTGTTCTGATTGATTGTGGAGATAGTCTAGACTCCATCTTCACATCCTCTATGGTTGCTGGTAAGTATACGGCTCGCAGAAGCGGTATAGGCATCAATATGGGCCGAATTCGGGCCAAAAACTGCCCAATTCGAGATAGTGAAGTCATCTCTACTGGTATTGTTCCATTCCTACGAGTCATGGAGTCTACAGTCAAATCCACATCTCAAAATGGCACCAGAGGTGGTGGGGCTACAATTTCTGTCCCATGGTGGCATTATGAGATTGAGAATGTGGTTGTTCTTAAGAACAATCGGGGAACCGATGACAATCGTGTTAAGAAGTTGGACTACTGCATACAGCTTGACAAGACCTTCTTTGACAGGGTCAAGAATGATGAAGATATCACTCTAGTCTGTCCTCACGAGTCCGACCTGTATCAGTATTGGGGGAGTAAAGAGTTTACAGACAAGTATCAAGAAGTCGAGAGCAAATCCCTTCGCCTATCCAAGACTATCAAGGCAAGAGATCTCCTATTCCTGATTGCTAAAGAGCGGCTTGAAACTGGCCGAATTTACGTCATGTTTATGGATTCTTGCAATCAATCATCATGGGATGAGCTTATCCAGATGACGAATCTTTGTGTAGAGATACTGCAGCCGACATCTCCACTATCGTCAGTCGATGATGAGAATGCCAGAATCGGCATCTGTATCCTCTCTTCTATCAATCTGTTAGAGACTAAGCATGCCGAAATTCCCAAGGTCTGTGAAACTATCGTCAGATTGCTGAACTGTCTTATCGACTACCAGCTCTATCCATTCCCTGCTGCTGAACTCTTCTGTAAAAGAAAGAGATCACTAGGAATCGGCATCACAAACTTCGCCGCTTGGTTAGCAGAACATGGGATGAATCATGAAACGCCAGAGTCTATTGAAGCGTCGAATGATCTCATGGAGTATATTCAGTATAACCTACTTCTCGCTTCATCGAAGCTGGCAGATGAAAATGGTCATGCTCCAGATTTCTTTGCTTCCAAGTACTCACGCGGATGGCTCCCAATAGACAACCATTCCTCTTTACCGGATGACCTTCAGTTCCCTCTTAAGCAGGACTGGGAGTGGCTGAGAGCCGAGATCGCGAGAACCGGCTTGTTCAACTGCACAATGTCCACCTTGATGCCTGCTGAGAGTTCTAGTGTACTACACTCATCAACTAATGGGTTCGAGCCGATTAGAGCTTTGCTTACCGAGAAGATTGCAAAGAATGGGGTGAAGAAAGTACTTACACCTAACTACCCCAAGAATAAAAAGCAGTACACTATTGCTTGGGATATGAGAAGCAATCTTAATTGTATCAAGATGGCCGGTGCGTTCCAAAAATGGATTGATATGTCCATCAGCTTTAATACATATCTGAATTACAACCACTATGAGAATGGGGAAATCCCAATCTCTGTGGTAGTTCAGGATATCATTAATGCTTACAAGTACGGTCTCCGTACCATGTACTACAACAATACACCAAATGACAACGAAGAAGCAGACACATCCTGCTCCGGAGGCTCGTGTACGTTATGAGAAGTGTTCTAAATACGTTAGTAATTGACACCACAAAACAGCCCATGTTCCTCGGAGAGGGACTCTCTCTACAACGCTATGATAAGTGCAAGTATGAGATCTTCCTAACCCTTTTCAAAAAGCAGCTTGGTTTCTTCTGGCGACCCGAAGAAATCTCGTTGTCCAAGGACATTGGAGACTATAAGTTACTTAGTGAGCATGAAAGATTCATCTTCACTTCGAACTTAAAGTTCCAGACGATGATGGACTCTGTGATTGCTCGGGCCATCCCGAACCTGACTCAGTACGTGAGTTTGCCAGAACTTGAAGCCTGCATGAACATTTGGGCGGCGTTTGAAACGCTGCACAGCTACTCGTACAGCTACTTGATCAATAATGTGTATCCAAACCCTTCCGAGATTCTGGACGACGTCCTGAAGGATGAGGAGATCGTTAAAAGGGCCAACTCTGTATCGACTGCGTTTGATGCACTCAACTTTGAGGCTAGTGATCGTCCTATTAAAGAAAGAATTTATTTGGGACTAATGTCCACCAATATTTTGGAAGCAGTTAGGTTCTACGTGAGTTTCGCTTGTGCTCTGGCATTCGAACAAAACAACAAGATGTGCGGAAATGCACAGATTATCAAGCTGATTCGAAATGACGAAGCTGTTCATATGTCCATTACACAGACTATCCTTAAGCTCATGAGAGATAATGAACAAGAGGGGTTTCAGGAGGTAGTCGAAGCCTGCAAGGACGAAGCCACCTCCATGTTTCTTGAAGCAGCAGATGAAGAGAAAGCATGGGCTTCTTACTTGTTTAGGGATGGCGGCATGATCGGACTAAATGAGAAGATCATGCACCAGTACATTGAATCTCTAGTGGATAAAAGACTGGTGGGAGCCGGTCTTGAAAAACACTTCGGCACCAAGAACCCAATCAGTTGGCTGGAAGCCGACAGTAAAGGGAAGCAGACCGCCCCTCAGGAACAGGAGATTATCTCCTACAAAATTGGGGCATACAAGAATGACCTATCAAACGCGACACTGGAGTGGTAATGGTAAAAATAACCGATCACATCAATGATGAGCAACTTTTGGACATCCTCCTCGAAAATCAATCAATGACTGACTACAAGATGGATGGTCTCAGCGGAGAGTTGATAACTCTCTACTGCATGAATAAGGTAGGTGTTGAATCATCGTTTGATGTGGTTTATGATGAGATATGCAGTCTCATAAACGGGTATATTACCGCGAAACTAGTGGAGGACGGCTTAGTAGAAGCTGAATTCACCGAAGAGGGCGTTAAGTATACTTGTACCGCAGAAGGTCTTGAGCTTTCAGAAATGTACGCTAAACTAAGGGGCACAGATGACACGTCGAAGAGCTAAGTCAGAGGCAAGTACTCCATACTCTCCAAATCCAAAATACAAACTGATTAAACCTAAGACCCTTAATCAGAGAGATTATGTTTCTTCGATCATTAATAATGATGTCACTATTTGTTCTGGCCCATCCGGGAGTGGGAAATCACTCGTAGCTCTGTCTACTGCTATCTCCCATATGGCAGATCCCAGTAAGCCACACCAAAAGATCTATGTTACTCGGCCTATGATTTCAACTTCTACCAAAGATTTCCCATGGATCAAAGGTAGCTTAATCGACAAGCTCAAGCCATGGTTCGCTCCAATTCTGGCCAATCTGGAAGAGCTAGTAGGGGCCAAGTACGAATTGGAAAAGCTCCTTGAATCTGAAACCATCTGCCTTCAAGCTATCGAGCTGATGAGGGGGTTCACCTATAAGAATTGCTTTGTTCTTATCACTGAAGCTCAGAATATGACAGTGCCTCAGGCAGTTATGGCTATCACGAGAATCGGTGAGAACTGCAAGATGGTCTTCGAGGGCGACACAGATCAAAAAGACCTTCGTGGAGAAGAGGACGGGCTATCATACCTAAAGAGGAAGCTTCGTGACTCTGACGATCTCTGCGGAATGGTAAGTCTTGACTCCTCCGACATCCTTCGTCATCCCCTCATTGGGCAGATTCTAGAGCGGCTTGATTACAGAGGTCTCGGCTCATACTAGGAGCTACCATGATATTCCGTCTATTTCAGGATGGCAACCAGATCCGTACTAGGTCTAATAAGGACAACATCTATATGTCGCTTAAAAACGCTAAGATAGCACTCAAAAACTATCTTAATAGAGTGAATAAAAAGGTGCTCCAAAAAGATATGCAGATTAAGGCTGAGAATTGTGAGATTATCGGCTTTGATCTTGTTGAGAAGGTTAAGTACTCACTATGAGATTCATTGTTCTATTTATTTGCTTAGTATGTGTCTATGACATATACCTAACTGTCAAATATGAAGACACCATGCATATATTTGAGAGAAATATAGTAGCTAGAATGCTTATATGTGAAGTCCCTCCTCCCAGCGTGCCGCCGACCATGGCCAGAGGAGAACCAGAAATTGACGTGTCTAAACTTATTGCATTCAAGTGCTTGGGGTTATTAGCCGCTGCAGATATCCTTGAGTGGATGGTAAAAAAGAACACTAGATGGAGTCGGTTCGTGATATACATGATGGCGGGAATTCAAACATGGCTTCTCTTTTACTTGGTGTACTAAATGCCGAATTATGAATATGCGTGCTCTGCGTGTCAGCATCAGTTTGAGATTTATCAGGGTGTCAAAGACCCGGTAAAAAAGAAGTGCCCAGAGTGTAAGAAGCTGCGGCTGGAGCGGCTAATCTTTCCTGTTATGGGCCAAGTCAAGACCATTCGGACTCTTGGCCAACTAGCGGAGAAGAATACTAAGAGGGCTGGGTCTTCTCTCCAGAATGAGGCAAATGATCGTAAGGTCGCCGCCAAAGAGAAAATCAAAGAGATCAATCAAATCAATCAGATGACCGAGAAACAAAAGATCAAATACATCGAGGGCGAATAATGACAGAGTTCATCAGTGATCCTAGCCAGCTAAACAGAACTTCCATCACTACTAAGTGCTATGGAAAAGATGGCAAGGAATGTGTATATCAGAGGGCTATCCTCATTTCTGTAACATCGGATGGGCATAGTTCTTACAAGGCCCTAGTCCATAACGGATCTCTATTTGATCCGACGTCAATCAAGTTCCCTCGCGAGTGCGAATACCGTGTCGTGTCCAAGTTGTGTTTTGACAAGTTTCTATATGCTCTAACTACAGGCGATTACCAAGATTATGAAAAAGCAGCCCGCGAATACCGAAAGCCTCAATAAGGTTCAAAAGTTCTACATCTCCGGCCACAGAGAAAGAGATCCTAAGACTCTCTCAGTGGATATTGGGGCCTCAATCAAGCTCGTTCGAGCATACTTGTCCTTCTTAACAAAGGATGAAGAGCGAAAGGCTGCTGAAGCCGCAAAAGTAGAAGCCAATAAACCACCAGATCCCGGAATTCAGCAGATCAAGATTGATGATCTGATGATGCGTAATAAGAAGCGTGGTGCGACTGTCATGACTCAGGCCGCTTCTGAAATGGGTGATGCAACTCGGGCGACTCGTATGTCCCCTAGACTGTCAAAGAATGTTCAAAAGATACGACCAGAGTGATACGAGACCATTCCCCTCCATGTACAAGGAGGGCTGTGTGACAGTGGATAACTACATAGCAGAAATGCTATTCAAGAGGAGGGCTGAATTTAGCAAGTCGGCCCTCCCTCAATCCTTCTGGAACAATCCTAAGTACAAAAAGGATTACCAGATTGAGATAATGCGAATCAATAAGCTGCTTGAGCGAGTGTGCTCCTCATGCATCCTCAAGGCCTTCAAGCAGACCAACGCTTGTTCAGTCAAGAATCCGCAGTTGGTCGCTCTGGCTGAGAAATTTCAGCAAGAGATGGAAGATAATCAGAAGATTATCGAGAAGTCGAAAGAAGAAGTTGTCGTACCGACGAAACCGTTTGGCAAAGTTAACAGATTGAGCGAGTTATGAGTGTTACTCAAAAGGACGTATTCGAACTATTACTCGACAACTCCGAGAATGGTCAGGCTCAGATAACTAGCCTAAAATCTAATGCCAGCATTATTTCGGATATATGTGGCGACGGTCGTGGAAAATTGTTTGCGACACCATTTACCGCTGACGAGGTAGAGCTTGATATCTCTCTGAGGATGAAGAGAGGTGTATTTTTGAAAATCAGTGAATTACTTTCTAGGGTTATGCAATAACATGGCGAAAAAAGCAAAGAGTGAGACAGTTGAAACTGGCGATATCGGAATGGCAGCTATTAAGAAAAAGTATGGCGACGTCATCCGTAGTGGTTCTGACATATTTGACGAGAAATCCTACAAGCAGTGCATCGGTGTAAGTCCAGCTTATGATCTGGGACTCAATGGTGGCATCCTTGAAGGAAGCTGGACTGTAATCTCTGGAGTCCCGAAATGTGGCAAATCGAGCCTATGTCTTCAGCTTATCGCGAACGCTCAGGCACAGGGTCGTAGAGGTATCTATGCCGACGCAGAAAGTCGTGTTAAGCAGTACAACTTGGCCGGTATCCATAATCTAGACAGAAAAGAGATCGAGGTTATCAGCGGTAAAGAAGAAGATCTTTCCGCCGAAGATATGCTGAATATCGTTAATGCGATGATCCGCCTGCCCAAAAATAGGGGCTGTGTATGTGTAATTGACTCTACTTCTTCTCTTCTCCCAAGAGACGAGATGGATGCCGAAGTGTCTTCTAAGCTTCGAGCACAGTTGCCTAAGATGCTTTCCCACTGGGTTAAGCAGAATGCTCAGGTGGTTGTCAGAAATGACATCCTAATGGTGCTTATCACCCACTATATCACTAACACTAGTGGTTATGGCAAGCACAAAGTTGCAGACTGTGGTGTTATGGTGCAGTATCAGGCCGACAACAGACTTGACTTCACCCATGTAGAACCATGGGAAGAAAACGGTAAAAAGATAGGCCAGAAGACTACATGTGACATTAGCTGCTCAGCAATGGGTGCTAGTGGCAATACTGTGACATCCTATCTGAGATTTGGTCATGGTATCGACTGCACCAAAGAGTTCATTGAACTTGGCGAATCTTTCGGTCTGATCGAAAAAGCTGGAGCTTGGTTCACACTTCCGTACCTTGCAGAGCATCCAGACTTGGCCTCAGTTGCTGAGCAGAAGTTTCAGGGACAGCAGAAGGTTTATGACTTCATATCATCAACTCCATCAGCTAGCGAATTCCTAAAGAAGGAGCTTGGGTCATTGCTCGCCTAGTAGTTGGATTGGATGGGAAAGAACATAAGCTTATTCTCCAGTCCACCAAACGGAAAACTAGGGCTAAGTCAGCCCCACACCAAAAGGCCCTTTCTCTTTTACTGGAGATCTTGCCCGGAGTTGTTATCTTCGAAGAAGTAACTCTTCCGGGCTGTGGTCTATATCTCGATATCTTTATGCCATCTATCTCTCTGGCTGTCGAGGTTCATGGTAGGCAGCATTATGAGTTTGTCCCGTTCTTTCATAAGACTCGGGCAGACTTCCTGCTAGCCCGCAAGAGAGATCGTGACAAGTCAGAATGGTGCAGCCTAAACGATATCACTTTGGTGGCTCTGCCACATGATGAGGAGGACAAATGGAAGAGCTTGATAAGTTCAGCGATATCACAGGCCTGAAGGAGCTTACTTCATTCGTAGATAGATACTGTCTTGAGTTTATGACTCCGGATTGTAGTTTTGATCCTATCGTCCAAACTATTCTGGATATGCCACACGAGGATCTTATTTCTCTGTCTTCGGACGAAGCCTATGCCGGAGCTTTCAAGCTCCACTCATACTGCGTGTTCGTACGTAAAGAAACAGACAAGTGTATAGCCAAGCGAGCATGGTGTGAGGAGATTATTCATAATATCGTGGCTAGGAACTGGGGCAACCACTCCGAATACATGAAGTATGAGATTAAGAGACAGGCGATTATATCAGAAGATACCTTTGCGACTAAGGTCGAGAAGATGCGGATTTATCTGAACGCAGTAATTATTCAGTCTGACCAGAAACTTGACTCGGTAAAGAGAATGGCAGACATTCTACAAGATATTGGAAAGAAGAGATCCTATGATCGATAAGCTTAAATTGGCAATAGATAGAAAAGACTGGGCTCTAGTAATTGAGTTCTACCTACAGCTAACCGGAACTGCTGTCGCACCAGAGGTTTACGAAGTGGTCAGCAACGTGAAAAAAGTTCCAGAAGTTCGCCGAAAAGGCGACTTGGATGACTTTACAATGAGGCCAGTTGAGAGGACTCTCGGTAAGAGAAAAGCGGTCGCCACTGTAGAAACGAAGCCAGCAAAACCAGCCCGTGGCAAAAAGAAAAAATCAGTAAAAGAAAAGCAGATTGAGTTTGTCGACACTGGAGAATTGCCAGATGAGCCGGGGTTTGATCAGATCAATGATAATGTGCCGCTTACTCCTAGAACACGTAAGCCATTTAAGCCGATCGAAATGAAGTGCACTCTGTGCAAGGCTACAGAAGCTGTGGCCCCTCTCTTCAAGAGAGATCCAGAGGTCTACAAGTGTACTAAGTGTCTACTAAAAGGGAAAGTAAATGGACCTGAGTAATGTGGCTAGCGAGAGAGCTGTTTTGGCCGGTATATGCTCTCACGGAGTCGACTGCTACCTCGATACTGAGGCCTTTCTTGAGGAAAATACCTTCACTGTAGACTTCAATAAGGTTATGTACAAGTGCGTCAAGCACATCATCAATAAGTCTGACAGAGTTGATTTTGTGTCGCTTCTTTCTGCGGCGACTGATTTGTCACTTGGGGACTATGTTAACAAGCCAGACGTCCTGAAGCACTTCAATGGGGTCTTAGCTACTCCTGTGGACTCTTCAAGCGTCTTAGGACACGCTAAGAAGATCAGAAGACTTCAGTTTGCCCGCCACCTTCAGGAAACTATCAAGGAGTCCTACAAGAGCCTCAATGAGATTTCTGGAGAGGAATCCCTCTCTGACATTATCGCAGTGGTTGATACGCCTCTTTCTAACGCTTCAACTTCATACATGAAGAAGGATGAGAATAGGCCTAAGATACTTGGCGATGCTGGGGTTGATTATTTTGAGTACCTAATGTCTGATGAAATTAAGCAGATCGGCATCCCGAGTGGGTTCCCCTCATATGATGAGGCGATTGGTGGAGGGTTCCTTCGCAAGTGCGTAGATCTGGTCGGAGCCAGAACCAAGGGCGGCAAAAGTATCTTCTGTGAGAATGTGTCATTGCATGTCGCTGGTAAATTGGGCATTCCTGTACTAGTCCTAGACACGGAAATGTCAGAACTTGACCACATGAATAGATCATGGGCCAACTTATCTGGCATACCGATCAACACAATTAAGAAGGGGGAATTCAAAACAGACCCTCTTTCTCTTGAGTCGGTTAAGTCAGCAAGAGACTCACTCAAGGAAATGCCGTACTATTACATCAATGTTTCTGGTAAGGGGTTTGATGAAATCCTATCAATTGCTCGTAGGTGGGTGCTCAAGGAAGTCGGCTTTGAGCCAACCGGCAGAACTAAAGATTGCCTGATCATCTATGACTATTTCAAGCTGATGGACTCCTCTAGTATCTCTGATAATATGGCTGAATTTCAGGCTATGGGATTCCAAGCAACTAAGTTGCATAACTTCTGTGTTGAGCATGACGTACCATGCCTCTCTTTTGTCCAGTTGAATAGGGATGGGATTGAGAAAGAATCAGCCGATGTTATCTCCCAATCTGACAGAATTGGCTGGCTATGTACATCATTCACCATCCTTAAGCAGAAGTCAGTGGATGAGATTGCCGACGATGGTCCTAAAAATGGTAATCGTAAGCTAGTACCAGTACTTTCAAGACATGGCCCCGGAATGACTGACGACGGATATATCTGTCTCGAAATGAAGGGCGAGTTAGCAAGGATGAGAGAAATTGGCACTGTTAGACGACTTTCTAGAAACAAAGAGTTCCCAGAGCGACCTCAAGAACCTGAAGGCGAAGCTGAAAGCCAAGATTCCTGAGGTCCTCAACTTCTTCGGGGTCAGGACATACAGATCTGGCCATTTGCTGGTTTGTAATTGTCCAATCCACGCTGGAGATAATGTAACAGCCTTCAATATCAACTCAGATATCACTTCTGAGTTCTGCGGTCGGTGGTTCTGCAATACGGCTGGGTGTCATAAGAAATATGGTGGCGATGTCCTTGGGCTTCTCAGGGGCCTTGCTACCGTAAATGGCAACTTACCTTTTACCGAGGTGCTTAAGCTTGCTGCAACATTCTGTGGAAACGAACAAGTTGATTATGTCTCTGACGTGTTTAATGACATAGTACTGAGAGATAAGGATAAGCCAACTGGGCCATCCAGACAAGAAGTTCGCAGTAAGCTGATTAGGCCAGTAGACTTCTATCTAAAGAGAGGTTTCTCTGCCGAAATTCTTGACATCTTCGACGTTGGAGTGTGTAATGATCCTACGAAAGAGATGTACAACAGAGTTGTATTTCCGGTCTACGATCCTACTGGCAAATTCTTCATTGGGTGCGTTGGCAGAACTCTTGTAAATGCCCCAGACAAGTGGAAGAATCAAAAGGGATTCAAGAAATCTCAGCATCTATATGGTTTGTGGTTAGCTTTTCAGGCCATTTGCCAAGCCGGTAGAGTTATACTAGTAGAGGGCCAAGGTGACGTGATACGTTTCCATCAGGCCGGAATCAAGAACGCTGTTGGGATTTTTGGTTCTCGTCTGTCAGACTCTCAGGAGCTTTTGCTCCAAAAGACTGGGGTTACTAATGTGACTACGGTCTTCGACCGTGACGAGGCTGGTGACAAATGTAGGGAAGACTGTAACAAGCTTAATCGCCTGTTTAGTGTGAGGCACGTTGTACCTCTGGTGGATGATGTTGGCGAAATGACTGTAGAAGAAGTTCAAGGGTTGAAACTATGACACAAATTGTATGCCTCGCTGGGGCAAAAGAATCTGGCAAAACTACTGCGGCAAATTTCCTTCATGGACATTTGTTAAAACTTAATGAGGTCATTCGTGAATATGATATCACGAAAGCTGGAGAGCTTAAGGTCAACACCCACTACATACAGGATGGAGAAGTCAAAGAGGATATGGGGGTGCTCGACTTGTCTCGCAAGGATGATTTGTACGTCCAATACGCAGATAAGATGATTTGGCCATACGTTAAGATGTACAACTTTGCTGATGCGTTGAAAGAACTATGCATCACCATGTTCGACATCTCTCATGAGCAAGCTTACGGTAGCTACAAGAATAGCCTGACCAAGCTGAAGTGGGAGAATATGCCCGGAGTAATTACTCCGGAGGACGCTAAGTCGTTATTCCTTAAATATGACGAACCTCTCAGAGATGAAGACTTTACTGAGATTGGACTACTAGTCCACAAGCCCGGCTTCATGACCGCCCGTGAAGTCCTCCAGTTCGTCGGCACCGACATCTTCCGCCGCATGTATGAGCCAGTCTGGGTCAATCTCTTGATGAACAAGATCAAGATGGATTCTCCACTTGTCGCAGTTATCGCGGACTGTCGCTTTGACAACGAGGCTAAAGCCGTTAAGGACGAAGGCGGCACTATTGTGCGACTGACACGCCGTCCTACAAGAGACAACCACGCTTCTGAGGATGGGTTTAAGGAGTTCACTGACTTCGACCTTATCCTAGATAACGAGAAGCTCGATATCAAGTCTGCAAACCAGCAACTCTTAGAGTTTTTGGTTCAAAAAGGTATCAGCGAATTCGTCAATAAAGCAGAATAGGCTACGCCATGATTTTGACCTACTTGCGATCGAGTTCGATTGGTACTTACGCAATGTGTCCCCAAAAGTACTTATTCACATACGTATTAGGTATGAAGGATAAGGACAATGGTAAGGCCATTATGGGCAGTACCATGCATAAAAATCTTGAGCTATTAGGTAAGCAGAAAATAGCTCAACAGAATAAGAAGCGAAGCTTTGTAGACGAAGAGTTTGGCAAGATTAACTTTTCAAAGTGCTCTATCGAGTACTTCAATGATCTGTCTCATGCCTATTACGAAAAGCTCTTTCCGGGAATAATGCCAAAGAACTCTAAGAAGATTACGCTAGACTGGACACATCAAGCCATTACGAAAATGGATGGCGAGATGAATCCTCTGAATCAGAATGTCCATGCTGTAGAAGAATTCTTTGAGGTTGAAGTTCCTCATGAGTGGGCGAATTACTCATACAAGGTTGGGGACGAGGTCATTGAGGGAAGGCTCGGCCTAAAGGGGACAGTGGACCTAATCCTCAAGGAGGACGACGTATTCTTCCATATCGTAGACTATAAGTCTGGAAGAAGATACAACTGGGCTACCGAGAAGGTCAAAACTTACGATTGTCTGGCGGAAGATAAGCAACTATTGCTTTACTACTATGCCCTAAGGCTGAAGTATCCAGATAAGCATTTCTACATCTCCATCTATTACACGAACGATTACACCATTGACAAGGTTTTCGTGCCCGGTGGAGTCTTCACTTTTGCCTTTGACGACAAAGACTTCAAAAAAGCGGAGCTTATGATTCGGGAGCAGTTTGAGGCTATTCGGGATGATAAGTTCCCCCGAGTGGTTAGCAAAACTTGTAATCATTTCAAATGCAAGTATCTGTGTGCTTTCTCCCAAATCATTCCAGAAATTTCCCCAGATGTGCCAGCCTGTATCTTTATTCGTAGTGAGATTGAGAGAATCGGGCTAGACGCTGTTACGGCTAAATATGCCGATCTAAACAGGATGAAGGTTTACTCTGGTGGCGGGAGAAACGAGGTGTCACTTGAACCAAAAGACTGAAGAAATCTTGAAGACTACTCATGATATTTGGAATACGAGCATAAGTAGAATACTTTGCCGAGCATATGGAGATAGAGTAATAAATAGTGAACAGCTTCATATTTTAGCTGCAGCATTCGATCCATCGCAGGGTCATAAGGTATACGGGCCAAATTTCAATAAGGGATTTAAATGAACTATTCGACCATAGTGGTAGCCGACTTGGAAACCGGGGGGCTTTCAACTGAGAGATCACAGATAGTACAGATCGGGGCAATTGCTGTCGATGCTAGGAGGCTTGAGATTATAGAAGGGTCAGAATTCAATATTCTCACTAAGCCTCTTTACGGAGAAGAAGCCAAGGCAAAAGGACTAGAAGAAATCACAGAGGGAGCTATAGCTGTACACAAGAAGGGGCACGCTTTATTGGCCGAAAAGGGAGTCGATATAGAGACCGGACTGAAAAATTTTGTGACATACGTCCACAGTCATAACTACTCTAAGACAAAATGGAAGGCCCCAATAGTCTCGGGCTATAATATTATCAACTACGACCTACCAATCCTCAACAGAGAATTCAATAGGTTCGGTATTGAAGATCCATTTCATCCAACAATCAAGTTGGATGTTATGATGCTAATGTGGAATTTTTTCGAAAACGACAAGAACGTCACTCGCCTATCTGCCGACTCTCTGATCCGTAAGCATATGGGTTGGAAGGATAAGGGAGAATCCCACGATGCTCTTGGGGACGTGGTTATGACTGCCGAGGTCCTGATTAAGTCCATGAGACTTATCCGCAAGGCAGTTGGCACTGTAAAATTCGAGAACTGTTTCTCTGTTTAGTTGGGAGACTCTCGTGGAAGAACTCGCAAAATACGAAGCCCTTATAGCCGATCTGGCACACTCTCTCTATAGGAAGACTCACCTCTATGACTTTAAAGATCTCTTCCAGATAGGTTTGCAGTCGGCTATAAGGCTTGAACAATCGTTTGACTCGTCTAGGTCTCAAAGAAGCACTTTCTTTACCTTATGTGTCCGTAGAGACATGGTAAAATTTGTTAAGAGGCATAATCGAGCCTTCTCCAATGCTATCCTACCAAAAGACATAGTAGTTTTTGATGAGCAACAGCTCTGGGAATCGCTTCCAGACCTATCTGCTGAAGACTCAGAAATGGTCCGTATGCTATGCGAAGGCCACAGTAAAAGAGAAATAGCCAGAAGACTACAGTTGCCAACCAGAGAGATAAAAAATAGACTTGCTAAGGTGGGGGAGTTAATGTGTCGAAAAGAATCTTAGTCGGCTCTGAGGCATCATATCTAAATACTGGATATGCGTCTTATGGGCGTGAATTGATCAAGAGACTTATAACCACTGGCAAGTATGAAGTGGCCGAGATGTCCTGCTATGGATCAGCAGACGACCAAAGACGTAAAGAGATCCCTTGGAAGAACTATCCAATTGCCCCATCTAAAACTGACTCTGACGAAGTCAAAAATATCTATGCCTCTAATCCGGTCAATCAGTTCGGGGCATGGAGATTCGAGCGTATCTGTCTGGACTTTAAGCCAGACGTAGTCTTGATGCAAAAAGATCCATGGATGGACTCTTGGGTGAAACAATCTCCATATCGGCCATTCTTCTCATGGTCTTGGGCTAGTACTGTGGACTCTGCCCCACAAAATCCTGAGTGGATTAACCAGTTTGCTGATGCTGACTACTTCTACACTCTTTCAGAGTGGGCAGAAGGAGTTGTGAAGGAACAGGCTGGAGACTCAGTGAACCTAATAGGTTCTGTCACAATGTGTGCGGCTGACGAGTTCAAGCCTGTTCCGAACAAAGTCGCTCACAGGCTCTCTATGGGCCTAGATCCCGACTGGAAGATTATTGGGACCGTTATGCGTAATCAGAGACGCAAGCTCTTCCCAGACCTTCTAGAGGCCTTTGCCCTCTACCTTGCAATCAGTAAAGATGAAAAGACCTACCTATATTGTCATACATCATATCCAGATAATGGGTGGGATTTGCCACAACTCATGATGAAATATGGGATTTCGTCTAGGGTTCTCTTTTCGTATGCCTGTGAAGAATGTGGCAAGCTGACGGTATCAAAGTTCAGCGATACACTTAAGCAGTGCAAGAATTGCAAGAAGTATGCGTCAAAGCTTTCCAGTGTTAGTAACGGTGCTACAACTGCTGAATTGGCCAAAATCTATAACCTATTTGATCTGTATATTCAATACAGCAATAGCGAAGGTATGGGAATTGGCCAGTTGGAGGCTGCAGCATGCGGCATACCAGTTATGTCTACTGATTATTCAGCTATGGAATCCATAATTAGAAAAGTTGACGGATTCCCGATTCCGCTAGTCTGTAAATCGCTTGAGCTTGAGACTGGGTGCTACAGAGCCATACCAGACATCAATGAAGTAGTGGACTATTGGAGAATGTTTTTCTCTTTACCGGAATCTGGAAGATCGAAGCTGTCTGAATCAACATTGGCCGCTTACAAAAAGAACTTCAATTGGGATAACGTTCTGTCTAAGTGGATGCTGTCACTAGACGATGCTCCAGTCTCTGTTTGGAATAAGCCATTCCGCCAGATTAAGATTCCAGATCAGGCGGTTCCAACTTTCAATAACAATAAGGCCTTTTTAGATTGGGCAATTAATACTTATCTGCCGCATTCTGGTATGATCAACTCTTATGAGGCGAATTGCCTACTAAGAGATCTGAATTTTCAATCATACAGACCTAATCCATGTGGATATTTCTATTCGGAAAGTTCCTACTTCAATCGAGTTCCCTATGTCGATTTCACCAGAGATCATGTGATCAAAATGCTTAAGGCCAAAGCAGAGATCTTTAACTTTTGGGAATCGGTAAGATGTGGAAAAAGGCATTTACAGAATGAGGATTGGCTCAATGATTAGTACTACATGTAGAGATTGTGCTTTTAAAGAGATGCACGGCAGAGTTCAGACTGGTTGCTCCGTAAAGGCTCTAGACATGTTCAGAGAAGCCGGAACTGAGATATCGAGATATCAGGATGAAGAATCCACGTTCTACAAGATTGATCAGCTATGTATGTGGAGAAGATCCGACTGGAATGGCGGGGATATCGCCAAAGATGTCTACATCAGATCTAACATAGTCGTGATGCATGACGAGAGCAACAATCTCGACCAAACCCTAGAAGACATCTATAATTTGGACACTCCCAAGCCTCCTAGGGTTATAGTATGTCATACCACGAAAAATCTTCTTGAGATTTACAACAAGTGGTCCAAAAAATTCGGAGCCGATAGGTTCTCTTGTGTTCAGATCATCGAAGCTCTGTATGATGGAGCTGGATGCGATGAGGCATTCAAAAAGTCTAAGAACGGCTGGATCTTTTTCATCAAGTCTGGCGATAGGGTGGATAAGGATACCTTGAACATCCTGAACCACTCCGTGAACTACAAGATGAGCAAGCATTTAGCAACCACTGGTATGGTCTGCTATATGTCAGTAGCGTACAAGTACTTCAAGGGACATTTGGGAAATATGCACGCCGCAATTCTTGGAATTGAGGGAGCCACAGTAGAATGGGGAAAGATAGATGAAGATTATCGGCTATTCATTGCGGGACAATCCTCCGAAGGCTAGCCCTTTCGTGGACAAAGTGGTCAAATTCGACCAGTATTCAAGCTTGGACTGTGATTATGCCATCGATATTACCTTAGGCCAACTAGAAGAAGATCCAAGAAAGTGGCTTAATGGTGCTGGTGCTTACTATGGAGATTACTATGATCAGAATGGCACGTACTCTCTTCACTGCATGTTCCCATCCCTAAGAACTATATATCCCGGCATCTTGTACAAAGGATCGCTACTGGCAGAATGCAAGACCAAAAATCCGATTGAGGAGATTTGCAGAAATAATATCGTCTCCTACATTCCTCGACCAATTTTTAGGATTATTGCATGAGTACATACATTCTTTTGTCAGCGGGTTCTGGCAGATCGATGCAGACAAAGGGTGCAAAGGCTCTACTGTCTTACGATGGGACTACTGTTATTGATCACCAAGTCAAGACCATTTGTAAATTCGACAAAAAGGCCGATATCGTTATTGTCACAGGGGTTGGCCACGACAAGATCGTTAAACATGTCAGTAAAAAAGAATATGACATTCGCCTAATTGTGAATCAGAACTACAAGCTTACGAGCCAAACCGACAGCCTTAGGCTTGCTATGAACGCGATTAGGAAGGACTCTGTCTACGTCATCCATGGAGATATGATCTTTAACGAGGCTTCGCTTAGTCCAAATTCGGACTCATCTGTATCTTTGTGCTCTAACGAGGACAAAAAAAGCGTTGGGGTCTCCCATGATAGTGGCCAAGTTATTCAGTTGTCCTATGGGCTTCAGGACAAATGGGCTCAGATATTGCATATCACCAAGAAGGACTTCCAAGCCGCGAGATCTGTCATCAATTCCTTCAAGAACAACAAGATGACATTTGAGTATGTCAATATGCTGCTAAAGAATATTAGCATGTCTATTGTCTACGATGGTGTGAGAGCTATGGAGATAAATAAGAACTATGAATACTCTAGTAATAACTGCTAAGAACGACTTTCGGGTCCAATCTCTAATCTCTCCACTGAGGAATATCATGGAGGTTGGATTTCTGCAAAAGCATGATCCTATTTCCGTATCAGAATTCGGTGCGGACATCATATTCTCAGACGAGATGGAAAATACCCCAGACGCTTATGATCTGAAGAAGTTGTCTACTATACGTCCGTTCATCAACCTCCTCTTATTCGCAGAGTCGTCCTATCAGTCGAAGTATGAATCAGACATATCATACATCGGTGCTATCTCAGATATGGAGTCTTCTCTGCTCGATATCTACAAACTCGGATACAATGTGAGGAACTTCTTTGGCACACCTTCTCTTTTACCGTGTTATTCCGGTTCGGTCGGAGCAAGTGAGTGCTGGAGCATTTATCGATCTGCTAAAGTGTCCCCAATCCCAAAGTCTGATATTGGATATCGGGAACTTGACATTATTGCTTCAGACGGCAATCCTCTTAAATATACAACGAAGAGTGAATTCATAGCTGAAGCCATTAAGGGCGTTAATGGAAAGAAATTTAAGCTAAGCATGTCCAAATCTGCTATACTTGGTAGTAACACGAATTTTGATCGACTGTCGCAAATTTTGACAGAAATTGGATTTGCTGCTATCTCTAAGAAGGTGCTACAGGAGAAGAAATGTTTGGTTTAATCGTAGCAGATACTAATTTCTCAGAAAGATCTGTGCTTGTCTTCGAAGAGCTTAACAGGAAGGCCAAAGGGACTGATGAGGCCTCCCTTTTTTATATCAATATCAGTTCACAGGTGACGGATGCTGATTTCTCTATTATGAACATAACAGAGATTGCCAATGCTTACGGATGGACTCTCGTGGCGACTTGCCTAATGTCAGCCGATATACTCAAAAAGACGGCCATAAACGCGACAAAAGCGTATTATCTTATGGATCTAGGTTTCATTATGAAGCCGTATGACTTTAATGCTGTTTATGAGACCCTATCAGGACTAAGGCTAATAGTTCGCTCCGAGCATCATCAAAGATTCATCAAGAACCTTTTCAATCTCGATTCAGTCGTCCTACCGTTTAATGTGGATACTATATGCAATATGCTATCGTAAATGGAGCTAAGCTCCGTCATGCCTATCTTGAAGAGCTAAAGTCAGTCCCGGTTATTGCTCTAGAGATGGGCACCAATGAAACAAAGATCAGGCGAGCCCTGAAGTTCTTGGGGGTTCCTATCAGATCCTACGCGGAAGCTCAAAGCATCGCGATTTCCCAAGGCATTGCCAAGCATCCCACCAAGGGCAAGAAGCTCTCTAAGGAGACCATCAATAACATCTCGGCCCAGAGATCGAAAGCTTGGCTAGATCTCCCGGAAGAGGATAAGCAGAGATTCAGAGACGTCAAAAAGGAACAATGGAAGAATATGACCGAGTCTGCACGATCCGAATTACGATCTGCGGCTTACGCGGCTATCCGAGAATCGGCTGAGATTGGCTCCAAAACCGAAAGGTATGTGTCAGCAGCTCTTGAAGAAGAGGGATATGGAGTCATCATTCATGCCAGAAATTTGATACAAAGTCAGGCTCTTGAAGTTGACATGTTCGTCCCTGACCTTAAAACTGCTGTAGAGATTGACGGTCCGTCGCATTTCGAGCCGGTTTGGGGATCTGAAAAGCTAATGAAGCAGCAATCTGCTGATACGGCCAAACAGGGACTATTGCTCAATAATGGTTATGTCTTGATAAGAGTAATTCAAAGGGATAGAAGTATGTCTGTCAAAAGAATGAAGGACGTATACGAGCTAATCTTGCTAGAGTTAAGGAAAATTGAAGCAGATTTTCCTCCTGTCGGACAGAGGTTGATCGAAATAGAAATCAAGGACGGCATCACTAAAAGGTTATAAAGTGCTAAAGATAATTGGAGAAAAAACTAGACGGACGAATGATAGTGGAAAAACTTATACCTACGTAGATTGCGAATGTGATATCTGTGGCAGAGTCGTTTCTCGCATATACGCCAACGCTATCAAGAATGAATCATGCGGCTGTCTATCTACTAAAAAGCTGGTAGAAAGGTCAACTACTCATGGTCTAACTAGGACTCCAATTTACTTAGTGTGGCAGGGAATGTTCGCCAGATGCTATAACAAGAAGCATAAGCACTACAAGAGATATGGAGGAAGGGGTATTTTAGTATGTGATGAGTGGCATGATTTATCAGTCTTTCATCAAGACATGGG
>JAULKP010064310.1:0-28855 GCA_032356005.1 Ulothrix subflaccida
ATCTTCATGGGGTTATCGCATATACGGGGTTTTAATATATGGTTGGTTAGTAACCTTGATAATATATCGTCTTTCATGGGGTTTCCTTAAAAAGGTTTATAACTAATTCCTTTTTATCATAATCCATATTTTATGTCAATCCATAAATCATCATCGTATAAAAAAGATCCTAAATCTAATCTATCTGTGATTTGTTTGGTATAGCCATGCTGACGATAATTTGCTGATGGGTATTGTGTTAAGACTTCTTCCCAATCATTTTCTCTTTTTTCCCACATATATTTGCTACAGGTATCATCGGGATCTGTGTTATCCCAATAACCATAGAATGTAATTTTATTATTTATTTCTGAAAAGGGTTCATCAATACCGAAAGGTACGAATAATGTGTAATTTTTTATGGGAAAGAAGCATATATGTAAATCTGCATAATTGAAATATTGGGTATGTGTGTTGTCGAGGTAACTATTGTAACCTAAGCTCCATAAGTTTTTATTTTTTATTTTACCTATTATCTCTTCTTTTAATAGGGCTAAATATTTCTCTCTTAGGATTGAACAAAAGTCGTTGATTTCTTTTAGACTTGTGGTTTTAAATTTATGACCGTTATATATTTTTACTGACATTGGTTATCTCCTTTGTTATATGATTCATCGCCTGTCATATTAATCCTATTAATAGTTCTTGGGGGTTCAATCCTAACGCAATTATTGTATTTTTAGCATCTTCGAGGACTTCGTGTCCCTTGATATACTATCTCTTATAAGGTATGTGTAACGCAGGATTGCGATTTTAATATTCAACGATTGAAACTGCATTAATAAAATGTCTATTTCGTCAAAGGCTTTATCCCTTATAAGCTTGTCTAAGATGACATACATAGCCTTTATCTCTTTAATTGTCATATATTATCAAATATTTTACACAGTAAATCGGATATAGCTTTTCCGTTATATAATGTATTCAGGAAATCATCTATTTCGGAGTGTTCTCCAGCACAGATTAGATCTAATTCTTCATCATTTAATTTTGCTAATGATTGTTCTATTGTTGTTAGATCTGTTTCAGTAATATTAGCCCATACTTTTTGGTATAGTTGTTGTGGTTCTTGGTCTCTATGAAAAGCACCATTATCATATCCTATATTATCTATACATTTTTGTATTTGGGGGTATATTGATTTGAATCTTTGTATTTCTAATTTTATTAGAGATTTTTGGTATTTGGATAATTCATTTTTTATGTAGTCCATTTCTTTTTTGAAGTATGTTTCTATATTAATAATATAGTCTGAATATGATATAACGTTTCCAACTGTTTTAGTGTTTGAAAGACTTGCATACCTATCAACGTTGTCAGAAATAATTATCTCGTTATTGGGAAAAATATGAAAATCATAGTTATCTAATTTTGATAATTCTTTTATGTCGTTTATTCTTGATGTGGATTGATATAATTTCATATCAGATAATCGTAAGACATACGTTATGTTGTTATGTTTTAATAGAATAAAATTAGCATTAGTATAGAATGGAATTAATGGAATATTTAACCCTGTTTCGGTGTTTCGTGATATTGATGTGTAATAATGTTCATGGATCTTTGCGTAATATAACATATATCTAATCCTTTGTTATAATATTAAAGTTTGATGGTTTTTATCAGTTATTTTTATTCTTCTTGAGGTAAATATTGACTTGTTCTTATGTAATAGAGCGAAACCATAATATTTACAATTATAATTTTCATCTAACTCTGTGTATTTCTCTATGTTTTCTTTGTTTAGTTCTATCCATTTAACCATTATATATCCTTTTCAATCTGAATTATTTAAAATAGACCGCAAACTTTCACCTATTTCAGAAAAAGTTTTAGTGTTTTTTCTTTTTAATTGTTTGCAAATGATATTTTTAATTTCCCTCCTTTGGGTGGTAGATAATTTATGCCAAATGTTGTTGTTTACATTGTAGGCTATTGATGAAGCAGAAAATTCACAATAATTTGTTACAGAATGTACGATAGCTTGCATTATTGATATTAGTAAATGTTCTGTGATTCCTTTAACCTTATACGAAATTGTTTCATAAATTCGATTAATTCTTCCATAGATTGTTTTAGTGCCAATAATTCTAACGCTTCTTCTGCTGTTAGTGATTCTTCTTCCTCGTAATGTTCATCAGTCATTTATAATTTCCTTTGGTAGTTTTGCTTTTTTCTCTGTAGAGATTTTGTATCTCTGAGAATAATGTTCTTGCTAAATCTTCTTTAGATTTTCCTGTGTGTTGGGTTTGGTAAAGATTTTACTCACAACGAGAACAGATCTTTTCATATTGCTTTGCCATTTCTGTTCTCATTTAAATAAGAATATATCATTAAATTATGAGATTGTAAAGATTTATTTTATAATCTCGTTTAATTCTATTTCTTTGATGGAAAATATGTGGGTGCTACTGTCCTCTTCAAACGCAAATTCCATATCATTGGTTCTTTCATTGATAGTAAATTCCACCTTAGATTTTTCTGCCTCAGTGAAATTATCAACATAATATTCTGATATGATGTCTTTTGCTTTTTCTAAGCTATCTGTTATAGCGATTACTGTATCCGTTTGTTCCGATATATAATCATTGATATTAAAATATAGCTTTACAAGATAATAGTTGCTCATAAGTTATTCCTTTTTTTATACGATAGAATAGTAACTTTGTTGTTAGATAATTCTTTATTTAAGTAATAGTTATAAACCTTATCATCTAATTCAAACCAAGCGTGACAATAATCGACCCTATAAGGGTAATTACTAGTTGAGTACAAAAAATCATTATTATCTGGAACGAGGGGGAGTAAAAATTCACGTAACTTACCCTTAATGATTTTAGTAGCGTTTTCTTTAAAAAACCAATCGGTCTCTAATGGTATATTCCTTAAAAACTGATCTGTTTTTTTAATTCCATGAGGGGTTAATTCATCTTCTTCAATAATAACGGGGGAAGTTTCCTTTGGGGTACATAATTTTTCATGTAAAGGTGTTTCAATAACCTTATTGATTGTAGTGGTAACAGCCCTGTGAGACCATATAGATTCCATAACAACAAAGTCATGTCCTGCGTATATTTCCGCAAGGGTGTACGATTGGTTTACAGCTTCTGCTTCCGTTGGGAATAGAATTAAATCTACTTTCATACTTTGACAAAGTATTATCCAAAATTTATTCGTTGTCATCGTTTTTTTCCTTCTAATTTAATTATTTTCTCTATAAATTTTACATCGTCATTAAACCCTGTTTTATAAAGCCTCTTATGAGATGAGAGTGCCTGTTTATGTTTTAATTGAAGTACAAGATGATCTAAAAACTCCTGAACTCCAACCTCTTTCGGTCAGTTTGTTACACAATGATACTTTTCAGATATAGTTCTTCTGATAGCTTCATAAGATAAGTTTAATTTATCGGAGACCATATCCGATAGATCTGATGTAATGCCGTCAACAGCCCCAATGATTTCATCATCAACAACTTCTTCAATCTGTTCTCTAGTCAACATAGTATTTCCTTAATGGTTAAATTGATAGATAAGATTATAAATATAAAACATCGTTAAAGTTCCCGATGTTAATCCCATTCCTACTATAGCAGAAAATACAAATAAGTCCATAAGTTCCGTTATATATTTTATTACTTCTTTCATTGTTAATATCCTTTGTTTAATTTTTTGGTAGGGTTGGTTTTTATTGTGCGAAGCCGAACAACCCAAGTCTAAAACTCAAAATATCCCTTTTTGCTTGTAAACATCTCTCACGTTCCTTTAATCGTGATGCTTGAATATCCTGTAAATATTCTTGGGTGCTTGCAATGGGTGTATCGTGATTTCTACTATGGGAAGAATTTTTAGAAAATTTATTTTCATAAATTTCATCTGTTTTGTTGATTGTTATAGTTTCTTCAAGTTCTAAAGATTTCTCATCAACAGATTCTTTGCAATATTCTACTGTTGCCAAATTCCCTATATATTCAATGTAAGAAAATAATAAACATAAAGAAGTAAAAAACAAAAAAATCCAAACAGAATAGAGAATAACATTGATATGCCCTCCAGTTGTTTTGAATTAATAGCTATATAGATAGATAGAATAAACAGTATTAATGGGATAATAATAATCATTTTTAAATCCTCTTGATTGGGTTGGGTTATTTAAATATTTGGTAGGGTTGGTTTTTATTTATACTTTAGTAGGGTGGAACTTTAAACCATGATATTAATTTTTTATTATCGCTATCTTCACCTAAATATGCGATATTAACAGTGTTTTTTAACTCAACATCAAACTGTGCAAGTGCTAAATATTTCTCATCATCTATTGGACAATAATAACGAACTAAAAAATCCTCTGATACAGGTACTTTTGTAAAATCATCGCACCAACCGTTTGCATCAAAAATACTTTTTTGTTCTATAGTAGAACTATGATACAGTACATAATAATATAGGAAACTATACCACTACTTTAAGATAATGTCAAGACATTTTCTTTGGGATTACTGCAAATCCCTCTATCCCCTCATGCGTAAACGCTTCGGGGATTACTTTTCTCATAATATTAAACGCACCATTTACATCAGCATTAATTATTGAACCTTTGCTTGAGCGAAACATACCTCGTTTAATTCTCTTCCCAAGATATGTTTCGTGCTTCTTAACCTCTTCCAAGTCAAGAAAACTACACTTACTTGTATAAGATTCTTCGGTAGTTGTAACTAAAATTCCCTCAAGCTCGCATTTATAGCTTATCATATCTATAAATCTACTGTGTGGTATAGTAACAAAATTTTGATTATTTCTTTTTCCAATGTTTATGTCTTGTTTCCATTGTTTGTTATTGCCTATTATGAGACAATTAACATTGTTGGAAACTAAATGATTCACTAACATTCTACTTGCTTTATGCAAATAATCGTTTATTTTGTTATTTCTTTTATGGGTAAGTTTTTTAATTGATTTACTTGTCTTTAATCCTCCAATTAATTTATTCTGTTGTCTGGCTTTTGCTTTGTTGTAATATTGATTTATTGATTTTAAAGGTTTCCCATTGATAATAAATGGTGTTGAACCATCAATAAAAACCCCAGTAGCAAGATTGTTTAATCCTAAGTCAATAGAGCATATCAAACCACTCTCTTTAAGAGTTTTAGACAGTTTTTCATATATGACAAGAACTTCAAATCCGTAGATTGTTGGAACTATTTTAACCTCTTTTATGTCACTAAAATTTGCAACTTTTGTCTTTATTAAAATATCAGAGCCTGAAAGTTTAATGTAACCTCTTTTAAAATCTTTCTTATTTATAGCACCTTTTTCATAAGTTGCAACAAATCTTCCATTTACGCTGTCTTTATAGTTAGGTATTTTTGGACTTGCTTTAAATTTCGATGGGGTCTTTTTATAACTTCTAAGTGCTTTAAAAAAGGATTTAAAATTTTGGTCTGCTAACTTCATCGTTTGATTTAAAACTCTTTTAGGTAGCGGTGTTTCTTTCCATACAGGCTCTTTTGTTATTTTATGGTACAAATCGTAAACGCCAATATATTTTCCTGTTTCAAAGAAATGTTGACGTATAATATATAAACAACTATTATATATGTTTTTAGCGTGGAAGCATATATCATCCATTTCTTTATTAAACTTATATTGATGTTTTTCAGTTAATATCATTATTTTTCAGTTAAAAAATTAGTTATTTGTTCTTTTCTTTTAGCCTTTCTCTTACCGTAAATTCTAGCAGAGAAGCTATATATGATAGAAACAAGGTCAGTCATAATATCATGTTTATCATCATCTGTCAAGTTTACTACCTCTATTCTCTTGTTATTTTTTTCAAGTAATGTTTTTATATAATTAAACCCAAACCTTGTTAATCTATCTTTATTTTCAACTATCAATATATTCCAATCGTCTCTATTTAGAATAGAGGATAATATTTTTCTATCATCGTTCATTCCACTTGCTAATTCTTTGAAGCTACCTACTATGTTATAGTCTTTTGAAGAAGCGTATGTTTCTAAGAATTTTTGTTGTTCTGATAACGATTCTTTTCTATTGTTATTAGAAACTCTTGCATAAATGATAGCATCATTCATCTTGGTAATCTTATCTAAAATGAAAATATTACCTTTAATGTCTTTATGATACGGAATAATCCCCTCTTTACATCTATTCCATATCGTCCTATATGAAAGCCCACATTCTTTAGCATACTGTGATATTTTTTTCATTGGCAATCCTTTTTTTATATCTTATAATATAATTAGGAAAAGGTTTCAATACTTTTCTATGTTTTACTAAATTAGTATGATACTTTAAAGCACACAATAGTACCTAATTCCTTTTGAACAGGACTATAAATATCTTTTATTTTGTTAATAATTTTTCTTACTAAGAGTGATTCTTTTTCATCTTCACTGTCCATTTCTAAAAAAAGAAGAAATGTTTTTAATTCATCAAAAATGCTTTCCTGCGTTTTGCACAAAAAATCTTTTACATCCAAGCCAAGGCATATAAAAATGTTTTTATGAAAATCATTTATAAGGGGATTAAAATTATCATCACCAAAAGCATCAAGATATTCACCGCCACTATAATTAGGCATTAGTTCTAACGTCTTTTGATTGCTAAATAAAATTTTATACAAAACACCCTCATAGCCATTGGTGTTTAAATATTTTTTCCACTTGTCAATATCAAACTTTATATCGGAGACATTTTTATCATCATCACCAGTGGCAAAGACAACATCGTCTTCAGTGGCACAAAAATATTCTTTACTCATGATTGCCTCCAGTTGGTATGGCATTCTTGCGTTCAATATAATCACGCAACAACAATTTAAACTCATCTTCGTACGGCTCTAAGCATAGCCCTGAAAAGTCATCATCATCTTCAAAAACACCTGCAGGCGGTTCATAATCATGCCCTGCATTCCATTCGTCACGCTTTTTTTCAGCTTCTTCTTTGGTCATGCCATAACCAAAAAGAACACTGCATTGAAAGTTAACGTGGTATGTTTTTTCAGGTTTGTAGTAACTTTCTAAAATTCTCTCGATTTCAGGGATTTCTTCAAAGATTATTTCCTGTGGTTCAGGGGCAGGCGTAGCAAGTTCGTTGATTTTTTTGATTAAATCGGCAGCATCAACAGTTAAGTAATAACCAGATTGCAAATTATTATTTATCCAACTTAATAATGCGTCAGTGTCTTTAATAATGTTATTTGTCATTTTATTCCTCATTTGATAAGGGGGTTATTAATTTCCAGGAGATTAAGTTTTTAATTACTTTACTTTCCCCCATGCAACCTGTATCATACCATGTATGGAAACCTGTGTAATCAGGTTCACCTAAAACCTCCTCGTAATGCCCCACAGTGATACGCTCACATTTTTTCCAATTACAATAATACTTTATTAAAATTGGTGTATCGTAATCTTGTGGTGCTTCCTCAAAGTCAGTATTCCAAATATCTGACGTTTTTCCCTCTGCTACAAGTGCAAGGGTTGCTATTTTTATTGCTATGTTTTCAGCTATGTTTTCAGCTATGTTTTCAGCTATGTCCAATCCACCAATAAATCCCATTCTCAAATAATCGGATATTTGATCGCAATCATAACTTCTTAATTCGTTTAAGAATACCTTAAGGTCAACTATTTTATTTTGTTCCATTTTATTTATCCTTTAAAATTAATAATTATTTATAACATAAAATAACCTCTTTGTAAAGAGCTTTATTCTGATGGAGACGTATTTTGTTTCGGATTTAAAAGTGCATAAGAAATGACCCCTAATGTTGCTCCAGCCACCCCCAATAAATTACCTTTATTGGGGTTATAACTTGTTAATTTTTTAGCGATTTTTGGTTTAGGTATTGTAGGGGTAATATGTGCCTTAGGGTAAACTAATCTAAGTTTATTTCCTGTACGCTTAACTCTTCCTCTTGCATCAACATCAGTTAATAAAGATAATATCAATGTGATAAATAGTGTCATAGTTACAATTCTTAACATAAGGTTTCCTATTCAATGTCAATATAGAAACAAGTCTTACTTTTTATCTTTTTAATCAAAAGGGAGCTGAAAGGTTTAAACCTATACATAGATTCACTTATCAATATTATAAAGCCAATCACTAACAACAAGACATCAATAAATAATGTTGCTCCATAATTATCGTCCCATTTAACATCATATAGAAAATATATAACAGTAAGGTAGTTATAGTATATCCCAAGCCCCACAAAGCATAATAATGCCAATATTACTAAACCGATACAATTAAAAAAAACAAATGTCAGCAATACACCTCGTACATATTGACAAACATCAACCTTATTTTGATAATCGGTATCGGAAAGTTGGCTATATAGCCAATAATGCCACGATTTTCTGCTTATTTTTGTCATAAATCCTCCTTTATGGGTTGTTCTTCATAACATATCATAGTTCCTGTAATTTTATAATAATCGCATCTATCTTCTATATCAAAATTTACATTATAATCACTACAGATGGTTTTAAAATTATAATCCATATCAGTTATTATATTGTTAAAAGCATAATCCAACATATCGTCCTTTAGAAAAATTCGCACTGTGTCATAATTAATAGAGTAGTTTGATTGGTATGTTTTTTTATAAAGAGGGGTTCTTATAAAACAATCATCTATTTCTAAATTACCACCCTTATGTAATGTAATCGCTTTATTCCCCAAACTAGCCTTATATCTAACATCAGCGAAATTACTACTTGTATAAGGTGTAAACCCCCAAATAACAGAATTTCTTACGACTTCTTGAAATTTCAAGATAATCGGATCGTTTTTTGTTTCTAATTTTTTACTAGCAAATCTTGACGCATAATGATGTACGTTTGACCATCGAGATTTTCTCAATACATTACATCTTTTCCAATAGTAATAACGCTTTGTACTTCGCTTATCTTTAAATCTTTTTTTCATTGAACATCCCTACCAATGATTTATAAAATCTATTCAAGCTTTCTTGTAATAGATTATTAAACGTGATAGTAGAAGTTGTTTTACAATCACAAGGATAACTACTTTCTAATTTAATAATATCTTCGTTTCTTGTTAATATCTCAATCCGCCTAGAACAACCATTACATCTATAATAAAAGATTTCATATTTCGTTCTTTTTTGAAAAACATCATATAAAACATCGACATCATTTAAAACCATCATAATATAATCCTAAATAATCAAATAAACATTAAGAATGATTAGAAAAATACTTATAGCCCTGTATAGTTTCATAGTTTTCTTAAAGCTCTCTTTTTCATTAGCAAGAAGAACATTCACTCTTCTCAGTTCTAAATTTGAATCAACAATGTCGTTAATCATCGTTTCCCGATTATATATTCTTTGTGGCTCTATGTAGCTAAGTCCTTCATGGTCAATGAAGGGTATTTTATCAAATTTATTTATTTCACCCATGATAACATCTTCCCTAATACAGTTTTATAATGTACTTGATTATTTTCAATGCTTCTATCAATCACTTCTTCAATGGTAGGCATTTTAAAATTTTTTATATAATTACATAAATAATTAAATTCGTTCTTATCTAAATCTTTAGTGAGGTTAATTATTGAATATTCTCTCTTTTGTCGTGTTGAATTAACAATTTTAGACATCGATTCTTGCATTTCTTTATTAAATTCCTCATCACTCTTACCTTTTGCATCATCAATGAGTTTATACAATTTATTAATTTGATATTCTATGAAAATATAATCTTCATTATCTTGTTGCCAATTATAATCATTTAGTAAACAATAATATGTCGATAATTGGTCTTGCCACATAAATATCATATTCATAACTTTAAAAGCCATATTAAACCTCATAATTCATTATTAAAACTTCTTTAGACTTAGTAGTTTTCTTGCGACTTGCATAGGAGTTATTATAATCCATTTCCAAGTCAATTACAACATATTTTTTTGACCATTCCAATAATATTTCATTTGTAATGCCTTTATTCTCAATAACATTAGATAAACACCATTTAACGCTTGGATTTATCATATCTAGTGTGTTATAGAGGGATATTTCATTTTGTGTACCCCAACCACCCATTTTACATTCTCCGTTATAAGTGGCATTAGAAATGAGATATGGGGGGCCAAGGTAAATGAAGTCATTTTCTTTATACTCTCTACCTAAGAATGTTTCAAAGCTATGCGTGGTAAAAAATGTATCTTTATCAAAGAAGTGTTGGTGATATACTCGCAGGTTAGATTCAATAGATTCATTAAAACATCTTTTACCAAATGGGTTATTGAATTGTTTTTTACTATTGAATCTTATTTGGTTATTGAAAGTATAACATATAAGTAAAAAGAATAGATGTGGGCGATTAAGACGGTTATAATCAGCTCTTAGTTCAAGGTAGGCTTCTTGGTTGGTTTTGGATAATCCTCTATTATCTATTTCAGTATTTAATAAAGTAATAAAGTCCTCAATGTCAAAATAATCCATGATGTATTCATGTAGCCCCATGACGTAACTATTTATATCATTTAAATGATAATGATTAGCTTGTATGTTTAGGGGTATTGTTGCAGAGCCTGTGAACGGTTCATAAAAATTGTTTATATTTTTAGGAAAATAAGGAAGTATTTGAGGAAGTAGCTTACTTTTGTTTCCGATATAAGGAATTGACTTTTTATATAACTCATTACTTGGGTCTTTGTTTATAAATGTCATTTTGTTTACCTTTCTTTTCTCGCATAGTTTAAATCCCTAAAATATTCGGTTTCCTCCACGCACTTCTCATAATCCTTTAACTTTTCATATTCCTCTTTACAAATGTCATTTATTGTGTCTTGACAATGACAGTATGATAATGATAAAAATAAAGACCATGCAATTAGTAACCCAAATCCAACTCCATCACCCATAATTAACTCCTATTTATTGTTAAAGTATCTTTTAATTACAACGTTACCATAATTTCTATAACCAAAACATTTTTTGATGCGTATTCGCTCCGATTTATTATGTTTTAACCATTTTTGTAGGATTCTGTAGTGTGTAATTGTAGGCTTATTATTTTGTAGAAAATCTCTGTCTCTTTTTGGAAAATTCCATGATTCCTCACTGTCCACCCAAGCACCCCCAACAAAACTGTGATGCTCTGTTATAAAACCTACAACTATTCTATGACAAGAAGTTTTAAACTGTACTAATTTTGCACAATTAAACGCACCATACAATTCTTCAATAGATGAAATATCGCCAGTATTGGGTTCTTCTATTAGTGTCCATTTATTTTTCATAATAATCATTTCTCACTTTTAATACCAAAATAAATGGTTTCTAAGTCTAGTTTATTTTTAAACTCATCTGTTTTAACAAGGACATCATATAGTACATCTTTGGTAATGTTTTCTTTTGTTACATCACAAATTATATTGAGAGAAACATTATTTTTTACTAAAGCAATTATTTCATTATAGGTAATGATTTTACTTGCTGTTAAGTTGTATAATCTACGGTTTTTATATTTTACAATATGATTTAAACCATTAGTTCCAATTTTATCTGACATAAATTCTCCTTTATTAACTTAAATTGTTTATAACATAAAATAATCCCATTGTAAAGAGAAAAATGATTTGATGATTGTAAAAAAACCAATTTCAGTCGTTCGTAATAGGCTTCAATAAAATAGCAGATATTTCATTACGTCTGATATTTCTTATTAATGTCCACATAAAGTCTTTAGAGTAACCTCTATCGAGAATATCCTCTGTTAGGGGAACATATTTCCCCTTGCACCTATTTTTTTCAGTCAAATAGAAAGCAATAATATCTTCAATCCTAAGAGTATTAATAGGGTGGTCGTCTAATGATGTAGAAGCGTTATTTTCAATCATTATTTTTTCTCTATGAAGTTCAGAGTATGTTATAATCGTAAGTTTTTTTATTTGGTTTAATAATAATGGCAGTATAACAGTTATAAAAATAAATGTCAACAACTTTCCTAATTAATATATAAAAATGCCTGTCACGGAGTTGACGCTCCCACAGGCTCTAATGTTGAAAAGGAACACCAGCTATGTTTAATTAGCGAAGCTAACTCATGTGTTAATGATAACACATACTCAAATAAAAATCAAGAAAAAAATTTATGTTACATATACAGACACATTCGTTTGGACACAAACGAAGTGTTTTATATAGGTAAGGGGACTAATGCTAATGGAAGATATGTACGTTCATTTGAAAAGCGTTACAGGAATCAACATTGGCACAATGTGGTAAATAAACATGGATTTAAAATTGAGATAGTTATAGAAAATGTAACAGAGAAAGAAGCTAATGAAAAAGAAGTAGAACTTATATCATACTATGGTAGAAGGGATTTGGGAACAGGTACGTTAGTAAACATGACCAATGGGGGCGAGGGGACGTGCGGACGTACTGTATCCAAGGAAACGAGGAAGAAAATATCAGATAGTAATAAGGGTAAAAAACTCACTGAAGAAACAAGAAAGAAAATGTGTGGTAAAATACATACCGAGGAGCATCGAAGAAAAAAGGGTGACGGTAATAGGGGTAAAAAACGCACTGAAGAAACAAGAAAGAAAATGAGTGATAAACAACCAAAGAAAAGAGTTGGACAATATAAAGACGGAATCCTTGTAAAAGAATACCCATTTGTTAATAGTGTATCATTAGATGGATACAGTACTAGTGCAGTCAGTTCTTGTTGCAATGGTAAGAGAAATCATCATAAAGGGTTTCAATGGAGATTTTTATAAAAGACCAAGCAAAATATGTTCTATGATTTTACAAGTCCAGCCGTTGCCCAGGCTTTTGTATCTCTGCGTGTTGCTTACGCCTTCACATTCTGTATAAAAATCAGGAAGTGTTTGAAGTCTCTCTACTTCCAAAACAGTTAATTTGCGGATATACCCTTCAAAAAGAACACCTTTACCATCTTTATTCTCTAATGTAAAGATTTTTCTGTCATCGGAAGCATCAAAACTTATATCCCCAATAAAATACTGCCCCATTTTCGCCGCCCCACCTCCTGCATCACCACAAAGAGTAACAGATTTATTATTTATATAATAAACTCTATTGGCTTGGCTATCTTTTCTAAAATAACCCATTTTACCTGATTGTACTTCTTTTTCAAGAAAATGAAATGTTTCATCAAATGGTACAATGTATTCTTTTAGGTATTCTTGGATTAAACTCATTCCGTTATTTCCTGCCCCCTTATACATGGTAGCTGTACACGTTAATGATTTTTGATTTAAATGTTTAAAGTGACGTATGTTTCTGTCCGTTATTTTAACAGGTTGCTCCTCGTTCTCATGTATAATATCTTTTAATAATAATCCTAAATCTTGTGGTTGTGTTACATTAGGAATATTTGTCCAATAAAGCCTTTTTCTTGTTTGAGAAGAAAGTTTTGCACTGTCGATCATGATATAAGGAACACCTAATAATTCACAGATTTTATCTGAATATTCTTTTTTCATAACAACATTTTCAAAGAGGAAATATTTTGGTTTAACTTGCTCTAATGCACGGATTAAATCAAAAAATAATTGTCCTCGTGGGTCATCAAATCCAAGTTGCTTACCAGCCCCACTGAAGCTTTGGCAAGCGAATCCTCCTATAAGCAAGTCATACCCCTTAAATTTAGAGAAATCAGCCCCTACAACGCTTCCATGATGGTTTATTTCAGGGTGGTTCTTTTTCGACACCATTATAGCGTATTTATCTATTTCAAACGCATCATACGTTTCAATGGGAATATTTAAGTTCTTTAAAGCTTGTAGTCCACAAGAAATTCCATCGAAAAGTGATAAAACTTTTAATCTTTTAGTCATTTTAAATACTCAATAGCAATCTTATCTAATTCATCATAGTCAACATCAACAGAAACATATTTGTTTTTATGTTCTTCGTATATCTCATTTATTTTTCTAACATAGTCGTCACGCATCTCAAATGCTTCCTCTTTATAATTTCACTGTCCATCATTATTACCTATAGAAAGCAATCTGTCAATGTAATTTACGTCCAAACCATCAATGATTGGTTGATTTTTTAGCTTCTCTGCTAATAGTTTTAAAAATTCAACATCATCTTTCATAATCATGTGACCGAGAGAATTGTACAATTTTAATTTTTGAGTGTAAAAAATATCCATGACATCAGCAGGGACTTCAACCTCATTATAAATGGAATTTAAAATAAAAATATCATTAAAACCATTATTAATAATTCTGACGATTTTCCAATCGGATCTTCTTTGTTTGCATTGAACAACTTGACCTAATTCAAACATAAAAACTCCTTTTTGATTGGATTATTTATAACATAAAATTAATGAGTGGTCAAGAGTTTAATCTAAGTCAGAAACATTTTTTTTAGACCACATTTTACATGACCAATAGCGGGGTGTAGTTTTATCAGTGGCAGTATCGCATTTATGTCTTGCTCTAAAACTTTTGCGTCTCTTTGGATTATCCCTTTTAATTTCCATGTTGGGGTCGCCGAACTTTATCAGCACCACGCTACCCTTTTCGTTCTTTACATAAACCCCAAATTTTTTACCGCTATCATCATTTAATCTAAAGGGGTCGTTCAATTTAACTTTTTTACCTTGATGTTCAGCTTCTTGCACCTGTTGACTTTCTAATAGGTTGAAAAACTTCCTTAGAAATGTCATTAATTCTTTTTCCATAATTTATCTTCTGTATTTTTTTCTTGGTGGGGGGTTAATTAATCTTCTGTGTAGTTGAGCCATCTGCATAGTTCGTTTACTTAATCGCTCAACCCCCATCACTTCTGGTTTTGCGTATAAGGTTTTATGAAAAGTGAATAAAATTAAAAATATCAATATCGTTTTTCTCATAAACCCTCTGTAAAATAATTAGGTAGTCTATTCCTGTTCAAACCAAAGTTTATAATTCATTGCTTCTGGAATGTAGAAATAATAGAGATAACCTGCGTCAAAAAACCAGTCTAAATCACTCCCCATTTCTTCTCCTTCTGCGTCAACTATAGTATAATCGTCACAGATTTTATAAATGGATGCACCGCCACCATCACCATACAAGGCAATAATCTTGCTATTATTCCTTGGATAGTCTACTGGAAACATAAAAAATGGGGTATCTATGATGTGCTGTAGATTTTCGATTTCAGAAATTCCTTTTGTTGCTTCCTCGTTCATACCCTATTCCTTTGATTGGTTTTTTATTTGTAGATCTCTTATTTTATTTAGTAATAATCCCATTTCTTCCTCATCTATCCAAACAACGTCTAATTCTTTTAAATCAGCGTTAAATGGGTTTGTTATTTTATTTTTTCGCTGTTTGCCATGTTCTCTACTTAGATGGATTACCCTAACCTTTTTTTAGATTTTAAAAATTTTTCAAATTCTTTATTCATAAACTTTCCCCATAAACCATTTTGCACAATATTTTGATATTACCGATTTAATATCATTCCACTCTAAATTAGATGCTGTCATGGTGTCTGATTCCTCTTTAAGAATATCACTCGTAACCCATTTAACAAAATCTCCTGTACCTTTAACATCAAGAGGTTTATCATGGTCAAAGAATATTTTTTGTAATCCTTGTTGCAAACGATTCTCAGTAACAGCATATTTAAAGAAAGCGTCAATGGATTCTTGTTTTTCAGGTTCGATTGAAACTGTTTTTGATTTGGACACTTTATGTTTATCGCCTTTTGATTTAAAACGATATTTCTTATTGTTATGATAAGTTTCCCAAACAATCCCCTCCCCAATACCATCTATACCAAAGAACGTCCCTACAGGACATTGTGTTTCCACCTCGTTAGTTAATTCTGTTATGACTTCAAGATGTTTATCAGGATTATTAAAATCAAATTCAATATCATAGCGTTTTATCTTTGATAGATTGTAAAAGTTAATATCGCCCCTATGCTCTATATTAGATATATCCAACCAATATGTATCATCATTGGTATTTTTTACTTTAATACCAAACAAAAAGAAAGTTTTTTCCAATTTAGAAACAGCCACCCCCTTTTGAATACCTTTACCCGCCCATTCTCCAAATAAAGTAATCATATCAATATTGCCAGTTATGGGTAAATAACTTTTTAAAAGGTCTATAAAGAAAGTTTTGTTGTTTTCATAATAATTTGCAAAGCCATATAATCCCCCACCCTCTATGACATTCTCTCTTGATTGGGGGTAAACCTTACCTTTTGTTACGTTGTAAGTAATTCCTGCGTTAGCACCATGTACTTTAACAGTACCAGTCAATTTTAAGGTAGGTAGGGGTATATTGGGATTATATTGTTCTATTCCATCGTCATCTTTTCCAATATATTGCACGTTTTGTTTTAATTCGTAAAACATTTGACGGAAATGGTTTGTGTCGGGGTATTTATTTAGCATAGTTTATTCCTAGTATTTTAGTAAAGTTATCAATTTTATTCATTGTATCTATAACAGATAATTTATCATCGGTTCTGTTGTCAATAGTAAAATTACTTATCTCATAAGTATCGTTTTTTGTCAATATTAAATCAGCATAAGAAAAATCATTAAATTGTAAATGTATTTCATCAAAGAGAGGAAGTTTAAACGGACTATGTATATTTATTTTTAAAACAACTTCCTTTAAATTAATTGCCTCTAAAAGGTTAGGATATATTTTTAATAAAAAATTCTTCTTTAAAGTACATATAACATTTTCTAAGTGCTGTATGTTGGGGTATTCTTCTTTAAACGCAGATAGTTCTTTTAAAAATAAAAACAATCCATCGTTTATAATACATTCTCGAATAAGGTATTTACCTACCACCCTTATTAATATTTTAGTCATAATTATTCCTTTATTTATAAAAATATTATAACATAAGAGGGTATTGTTGTCAATAACATTTTTTACCCTAATTATTTTATGAATACAGAAATTATACCAATACAAAACGAACCAACAAAAAATATATCATACGCTGAGGAATCTCTGTTATTGCTAATAGAAAAAAGTATGGCAAGAATGAAAGTTCTCGATGAGCTTTGCGAAGAGATGAGTGACGACCCAAAAATTTTTCGCCTGTGGGTCGAATGTGTTGAAAAATTAGCTAATGTATTGGAAAAATTATTTAAAATTCAAAATTATAATACATCAAATGATACTAAAACAGGCTCAAATAGTAATTTGCCCCCCATTACGAATGCTCTATTTTTAATGAACAGTGCTGAACTGCTTTCTAAAATAGAAGCACAAAATTATGGGGTTAAAAAACGAGCCGATTTATATGTTGATGAGTAGATTTATAGGAATTTCCAAATAAATCCTTTGTATTGTTTTTGTTTACCATTAGCACAAAGAGAAACCCCAGTATGTGAGAAACCATATTCTTTACAAGCACCTATTGAAGAGAATTTTCTTACAAAAATATTGTCTAATGTATATTGACTTACAGGTTTTTTGATTTCAGGTTTAATATTATTAGGAATGTCTATTTTTTCTAAAATAATAGTTACAAATTTCTATGAAAAATCAAGAAATTTGTTTTAGATGTCAAATGGTAGCGGTACAGCTGTTCTCGAAGATAAACTCCTTAGTCTGGAATCCAAAGCCCCTACCATGGTTTTACCTATTTTAAAATAATTCGGTAAACATTGATTACCCAGAAAATAGATAATATTAGTATTGTGGGGGTACTCATTGAGAATTTTCATTTTTAATCAAACTTTCACATAATGTTTTTAATTTATCTCTTTCCTCTTTTGGAAGATTATAAATCCATGATCCTGTAGAGGGGGAAAATTCCTCTTTGAAAAACTTATCCATAATTTTATGTCCCGTTTCAATGTTGGGATTAATTTGTAACGCCAATTTATCAAATTCAGCATCAGATAACCAACTTTCTGATAAATATTCATAGAAATATGCCCCAATAAGTAATCTTATCCTATTTCTCATCTCAATTTCTATTTTAGATGGGACGTACATAATCTTTTAACTTATCTTGATGGTGTGGTTTTATAGTTTTTATTAACAAAGTTTTTACCAAATTCTCTAACTCATTCTTATCGCTATCAGATAAACCATTCTTTAAATTATAAACTTTATCGAAAATCTTTTTCTTGTTTTCGTGAATTTTTAAAGGAAATTTATAATCCCTTAGATGCACCGAAAAAATTATTTTAATTTTTTTCTTGTCAAAATATTCGCTGTCAGCGTTAGTATAATATTTTAAAATATCAGCAATGCCTGCTTCGTAAATAGTTTGATAAGATTTATTTTTTGTTAAATCTATTCTTTCGTGCTTACCACAAGGATAAACAACAAATTTAAAAAAGTCTTTTTTTGTTTTGACTTTATCATTATGTAAGGGGACTTCATTAGACCCATTTTTTGAAATACCTCTTAACAACATGACATTATTTGATGATTTAGGATAATAATGAAGAATTAAATCATTCATCTGACCTACAATGTCCTCATGTTTTGTTGCTGTAGATGCGTCATAAACAGCGTTGTGTAATTCTACATAGGATTGAAAACTGTGTAGATAAATATCATTTTCATTTAAGTATTTTACAAAATCATTTATTTTCATTTTAAAATCCTCCAAATGGTAATTCTTTTTTTAACTTTTTAACTGATTTTTTACCTTCTTTTATGCCATCTTGTATTATGGAATATGCTTGATTAATTTTAATCTCTTTATCATCGTAATTTGCCATATTCATAACATCATTATATATTTCTGTATAATATCCTTCTAATTCAGGAGATTTTGTGATTTTTATTATTTTATGATAAAATCTAGTTTTTAGGGAAGAACGATAATAAAGACTATTTTCCATTAATTTAAAATAAATATTCCAGCCCCATTTAGTACATATCTTTCCTTTAAATTAACCCATAAAGACGGTATAGCTTCACAACCCCATATTATAGCTCTCATATTAAGGCATCTCTCATAATATTTATTGACGATAGTTTTTCAACATTGACATACAACCCATCAATAACACCTTGCCATTGAATTATCGGTTTATTTCAATAGAATAATTTATACTATCTTCAGATATGTAAACATAAAGACTGTTTTCTTCTATTAAAAGCATATCAGGATAAACTTTTCCTATTGGAGGATTATCTGACGATAAATTGACATGATATTCACCTGCATTGAATATAGGTAAAAAATCATTTTCCTCAAAATATTTGTTTATAACTTCGGTGACGTTTGTTTTGTCATAAATTCTCCCTGTTACAGTTGGGATTCCTATTGTTTGTAAAAAGTATTTTTTCATTTCACTTTCTCCTTATCCATATAATTATTCAAATGCTATCATATTCCAGTTGCTAACTGGTTTATTTTTGTTGTTCAATCCTTTCATGTGCAAAACATCTTTAAGATATAACATTTGGGGGTTAGTATAAATTTTATCTTCGCCATATTCTGACATGGTTTTTATTAAATAATCAACTTCCTTATCTGCGTCTTTCAAATTGTCATTATCTTTTATTTGTTTATACTGATTTTTTATAGCAGTAGTGGTTTCTTGTAAAATTAACCAAGATTGTATTAAATCCTCATTATCATGTTCTGATGGTAATAATTCAACCAATAAAACATTTAACTTATTGTAAGTCTTTTGTATGAAATTATCATCAGTAATATAAGAGAAAACTCTAAACTCTCTATCAAATTCTAATTTTTTATGCCTCAACAATAGTGTTACATAAAAAGTATCAAAATTTGTATGGGTTTTTATTTCATAATCAAACTGAAATATACCAATTAATTTTTCTAAAGTATTAAATAGTTCCATTATACCCTCGCTGTCCAATTAAGGTTTTCTAGTTTTTTAATTCTCTCAAGTGTTTTTTTATCTAAGTTGTCTTTGCTTTTCTTTGATTGGTTTAAATTGTTGATAATATCATTTTTAATGTCCTCGTTTTCTTGAATATCATACTGCTCTAAAAGAGCTTTTATATTCTCGTTTTTTGCTATTCTACACTCTCTTTGTGTAAAATCAATAATATTAGGATACATTGTAAATAAAGGAACTCTATATCCAAAAGCTTTAAGTTTATAACATTCCCCAACAGTTATTAAACCATACTCATCAGATGAATCAAATCTAATAGTACCCCAAAGAGTATCGTCCAATTTAAAAGTCGTAACATCAGTAAAAACAAGAAAGTCGCTGTCTTTGGTTTGTTTGTTGTATGTTGTTTGTTTATCAGTGACAGTAACGTTATACTCAAATGTAAATAAATATGAAGTTAAAAACCATATAACAGTTATTAGAAATAATAACGCAGTAAGGTATCCTGCCACGTTATAAAGAACGGACTTCATAAAAGATTTTATAGTATTACCCGATAAAAAAGAAAATAATTTACGCATTAATAACCCCATCAATAAATACTTTTAAAGTTTTTTTGCCGTCTTGTAAGCATATTTGAAAGTCTTTCTTATCTTTAATGTGAACCGTTCCATTGTTATCAATAAGTTCAAATCGAATAACATCTGGAAAGTTTATCATAGTATCGGCAGGCAGATTACTTATTGTCATTTTAGTTGCTCCTTTATTTTTTTTACATTATTACATTATTTTCTATTCAATGTCAATAGTTTTTTCTACGTCATCAATTTTAAATATTTTTTTCATGTTTTTTATTGCAAATTCCTTATAATTAATGTCCTTAGCTTTATCTGGAAATTTGCAATTTAGGTACTGATTCATTATCAAGTACATTAATTCAGGTTGTTCCGCCTTACATTTAATTGCAAATTCCTTTCTTTCTAAATGTACGTTATCTTCTGTGTAGGATTGAACCGTTTTGATTATGCCATTGTATATAGGGTAAACTTTATCTTCCATATCTGTAATTATCTTTAAGGCTACTTCGTCATCATGGAACAGACTTTTTAAATCGTCCACTGCTTCGTTAATAATAACCTCAAATAATCTCTTGGGAGAATTGACGCTGTCCTTTGTGTGATGTAGGCTAAGATATTTAAAATTCTTAACCTTTACAAGGTACGAATCATTATCAGGTTTAACATATTCAATAACATAGCCCTCCCCCTCTTGTTGTTGTCTTATTTTATCAATGAAAGAATTATTATCAATCATGTAGTGATTTAAAGACGTAAATTCCACCAAATTATTTATCATTCCTGTTAAGTTATTTTTAAGAACAAAAAGATTGAGCTTGTTCCCAAAATAACTTTCCCCAGTTTTGTTGTTACGAATCATTAAAACTGTTAGACAATCCTCCTTATAAGGAACTACTATTCTATTGTTTGGTGATGTATATTCCATGGACGTAGTAAAGTTTATATACGCTAAGTAACGTAAATTGTCCTTTAAGAAGCCATTTTTATCTAGTAACTTATTTGCTTCTATTGCTTGTGTAGATGCTATAGAACATTTGGATTTTAATCTTACTTGTCCGTTGTGAATGTAAGTTGATATTAGTGAGCCATCGAGTTTTACCATCATCTGCATAATTTTATTATCAAAGTGATTTACTCCACCCTCCTCATAATTGAAAAACTTTTGAGGAGGTAAGCTTACTAACATAGGATTGTTTATATCCGTAACATCAAACATAGTTCCTCTTGCGTTTAATGCCCCTTCTTTTTGAAAAGCAGTCCAGTTAGATAACCTATAATTAAAGATTCGATAGACTTTGTCGTCTAAATAAAAATCCTTAAAATAGAATGTTTCATCGCTTGTTACTAGATTGGTTAAAGTTGTAAATAAGTTATTCATTGTTTGTCTTTCATTTTAAGTCGTTATGTAATGTTTTATAAAAACCCAATTCATAAAAATAATTAAAAGATAATAATAATTCTTTGGGAGGGCATATTTTTGTATTGTCATCATTATGGAGTAAATGTAAAACAATATAATCTGCGGTAAAAACTACTAATTTAAATTGATGATATTGTAAGCAGGTTGATAATTTATATTGTATAAATCCGCCTCTTGGGTCTTTTTGGATTAATTTATCGAAATCATTGTGGATTTCAATCGGTAGGCTATTTTTATTAAAATAATTTAAAATGACAGAAATGTCATTGTGGGGTGTTTGTATAATGAAATCGGATTGTTTGTCAGGCACATTTTTTAATCTATCAACTTCTATTTTACAAAATTCGTAGTCATAATAAAAATATAAAAAATCATCATCTTTAGCAATTAATATTACGTTTTCTAATTTATTTTTACAATATTGTTGGTTAACTAAATTATAAGCAGTTCTAAATACAGAATAATTTTTAGCCCAGTACCAATCATTATTTTTAATAATTTTTTTGTACCACGGTAGTTTTTTTATTTCAATAGTTTCCACTGTTTTATGTTCGTAAATTATCATTTTTATTTCCTATCTTAAGGTTATTACATCATCAGTTTTACTATCAAACTTATCTTGTGTTCCTTTGTTAATGATAATATCATATTTGTTTAAATCAATTCTAGGGAATCCTGCTCTTTGTATATAACCCCCATAGAAGTAACTATTCAATTCTCTCTCATAAGACGCTTTAATTGATATTAACGCATCTTGAGACGCTTTAAATTCGTCTCTACCGCTTGATATAACATTTTGAACATTTAAATCTAGTTTTGTATCAGGTTTAAGATTATTTTCTTTTAGAAATTGAAAAACCGCCTTTGAACCATCTTTACCATAACGACCCACCATAGTAGATTCAATTATGTCTTTTAGTCCTTTGTAATGTTCATCTCTCACTGAAAACATCTCTTTAATTTTTAATGTTGTACTTGAAAGAGAATTTCTGTTGTTGTCATATTGTGCTTTAATGTTAGCTTCAACACCAACAGCATAATTATGAGCGGACACGCCAACAAAAAAATGTGTGCCTAATAGTCCTATTGCTGTTACACCTGCCACCAAAGTGGATAATTTTGCTATACTCATGTATTTTCTCCTTAAATGTGGTTAAATGGTTCATTGTGATAAAAATAGTGGCATAATCCTATATTGAAAATAATCTGAAAAGCAATTATAAAAAATATAAGCCCATAACCAACATCTCTATCGTATTGTAAATAACTGAAATTCTCCATGTTTGTTTGTTGGAAGTATTTATCATTATTTTCCTTGATAATATCTACTATTTCATGTGCATTGTCAAGGTTTATTTTTCCTAAGTTTAAAATTTGACTGTCTAATTTTGCATACAATAGAAAATTCTTCGACCAACCAAAACTTTTAACATACGATATGTCAATCTGATTTAATCCAATAACAATAATGGTATCATTTTCTCTGCCGTTATTCCATAAGCGTTTTATGTACTCAGAGAAGTTACTGCCATAATTTGTTAATATAATAATGACATTATTTTTATTGTTTGAATTTGATATATAACTCCGTAGATTGTCATTTAAATTATTAACAATTTTACTGTCTATAGCTCCTGTGTCAAGAACAAGCTTAACATTATAATAATCTGTAATATTGGGGTATGGGGGTGTTTTGAATTTAGGGTCAATAGACGTAAATTTTGCTGTATTATATAAGGAATTTGATTCTTTTATATAATCCACATAAGATATAGTTTTTGACGTAAAATCACCGTTTTTTACGAGAGTGAATCTAGGTGGTTCGTCTGTACCTCTTCTATCAATCCTGTCAATGTCGAAATTACCTATTGTGCTATGAATAACCCAATCATAATCATTTGTATGCTCGTACCATGTATGGCAAGTTCTATGTTTTCCTACACCACTGCATCTGATATGGCTATGTTCACAACTTACAGATTCTTGTTCTTTCCCAGTAACGATACCATGAACTATTTTTTCATTACATGTACTTTGATAAAAGAGTAGTAAGGAAATAAAGGAAGTTATTACCCCACTAGTTATAGATATTAATAGTTCTTTATTGCATATTTTATGTGGAAAAACATAAGCCATAATCAAAGGGAATGATATTGAAATAAATCCCAAAAACATAATAACATATATGATTATCATAATTTAAACCTTCATCATTCGATAAAATTAATATATTTAGATAATTGGAAGCTGTTTTTAGTGTCTTTCATCAAGGAACGCATAACTTGTTGTTTGGCTTCTAAAAAACAGGGATATATTCCATGTACAGTTTCTATCTTTTCCCTGTATTGTGTTTTATTGTAGTAATCTATTGTATCTTCGGTTTTTATTAAAACATAAAATGTCATAGGGGCAATTCGTTTCATGGTTATTCTTCTAATATTCGGTTTAATTCTTTTTTTAACAATTCTACTTTATCGGATGATTTTTCTATATATTTTTGTAAAGCGTCTAATTCTTTGTTGATGGTATAAGATAAAATCGCATTTTTAACGTCTTTTGGTAAATTTTTAAATATTTTTTCTTGGACATCTTTACATCTAAAAATATGGATTACTCTATCAATTTTTCCTTCGTTAAACATATTTATTATTTCTAATGCGATAGATTTTTTACAATCTTCTTCTGTTTCAAAAAATTTTATTCTTGAATATCCCCCAGAATTATCGCTATAGTTATATAATACTACCTCAAATATGTTGCCGTCTTTTTTTACGATGGCTAATTGCTTTAAATGTGTTTCGTTAAGCATTTCTTCTATGTTATGTAGAAAAGACGAAATTTCTCCATTATAATCTGAGTATAGATTATAGTATTTATATTTGTGTTCTGATAATCCTATTGCTATATCACAATATTCTTTCATGTCAGGTAAGTTATTAGATAATTTAGTAAAATAATTATTTATGGCATTGCTGTATTTAATGTTGTTTTTTAACATACCTAGACTTTTTGTATGGTCAGCTATTTTATTATTTATATGGTTTAATTCTTGTTCTTGTCTTTTAATACTATCTTTAAAATTTAATTCTACCTTAAATTTTTGTAGTTTTTCAAATGGTATTAGGTGTTCGACACTATCAAAACGAACGAAATACGCTTTCTTATTACCATTATAAGTAATAGGATTTATTTTCGCAAATCCTGTAATAGTTTCTGTGATAACGCATTGTTCATTATTATACGTTACTATTTCACCTTTTAAAAACATTTTATCCATAATTTATTTTCCTTTGTGATTATATTTTTTATGTTTATTAGTTTGTTTAGAAACTTTCGAGAAAATCCATTATAGGCTGTCCATCAAAACTTTCTCTAATAAAAGATTTTGTTATTTTTTCCGCTAGTTGATATTCTTTGGTATCAAACCTTAATAATGCCACATCAACCCTTTTATATATTTTTCCTTCTCTAAAGGTGTGAGTATTAATATATTGTGTTGTAGCCCAACCATTAGATGTACAAACATTATTCTCAAAATCTACGGATTTCACCTTTATCTTAAAACTTTTTTTTACGTTATAAGGACATTTAAAATCTAAATATAAGACGATTTCATCTTGACAGAAAAATTCATCTGGAATGGCTTGTCTTATTAAGGTATAGCCATCTGTTAGTGGTAACTCTGCATATGATTGTGGATTTGTTAAAATATTTGTCATGTTATTTTCCTTTATGATGTCTTATTTTGATTATTGTATAGTTGGGGTAAACTTTTTCAAAATCAGTCCAATTTTTATACCACGATAAAATTTTATCTTTACAAAAATATACAGTCTTAATAGTAAATTCTTGTCCGTTTGATATGATTTTTATATCCCAAACTGAACCAAGTGGATAATCTTTAAAATCTTGCCAATCGTTGTTATCTATTTCGTACATGAAAGCCCCTTTGCTAAAGATCAATATAACATAAAAAAATGTTTATGTAAAGGGGTTTTTTTTTATAAATCTTTTAAAATATTGCTTGCACAGACAGCATTAATTCTAAAGTTCAAAATTTTATTGTAATAATCATCTTTGAATAACGCATCAACAGACATTTGTTGTTTTAACTCATAATAGGCAAGGGAACTTTTGGATGAGCATAACTTTATGATTTCTTTTTTTATTGTATGCCCTAAACTTATATCGTTGTTTAACTCGTTTGATGAGCCTGTATAAGTTTGCCAATCAGTAAACACTGTGGTCTTTCTTTTATTCTTTTTACCCTTTAAAGGGGGACGTTTTATAACCTTATAAAATTCTTTCTTACCAATATATTTTTTATCATTGGTAAGATTATGTATCTGATATACAAATCCTGTATAATCTCCTATATCAGATACTGTAAATATGGTATCCTTAAAATACCAAACATCAAGCATTGTAAACCAAAATACCCTTTTTAAACATTTCTGGAAGTTTTGAAAATTCCTCGTCAGTATATTGAAATAATCCCTTTTGTGATAATTTATCAAATAATATAGAATAACATAACAAATTAGTCTTTTGTGCGTTGGTTGGGTTTTCCGATAATTTCTTAAATTCCTCAGCGTTTATTTTAATAAACCCTGTCTCGTTTAAAGTGTGTAATATTAAATGAAATGCTCTATTTAAATCCTCGAACTTTGTGAAATATTGAATCGGACGAATTGAATATTTCGCTCTTGGTAGTGTCGGTTGCACTACTACAGTTTCCTGCACGTCAATAATCGTTGGTAGCTCTTGAACTACCTCTCTGATTTCTTGAACTTCTTCTTTTGTATTAACCTTTTTAGGTCTTCCTTTAATCATATCTTTTCTTTCTACTTTTTTAATGTTTTTAAATAATTTATCTAAATCGACAAATTCCTTATATTCTTTATGTTTAAAATATTTATTCTTATCAGGGGGTTTTTCATACCCTGAAAAATTATATTCTAAATATTTATAGTATTCTTTCTTATAATGAGCAGTATATTCACCGTTTTCATCAAATATCGCCATAGCCTTTAATGTTCTCCAACACAGCCTGCAAATCATTAATATATTTATTAACTGATTCTTCCGTTAGTTGTTTGGCAATAACTATTTCTTCCTCAGTTAATTCCACATCATAAGGCTCTAGGGTCATAATACCGTAAATAATAACGCCGTTTCTGTATCTATCTATCGGGTCAGGTTCTTCGTCAAAGTTAATACCCTTAACAAATACTTCAATATTACGATCATTGTTTTTAAAGGTAAATACATATAACAAGTCTATAAAGTCTTGCTCGTACTCATGGTTTATTTGAGTACGGTATTTTAAATTATATGCGTTTATTTCAGAATCTTCTTCCAAAAATCGTATTCCTGCTTCATAAGGAATTGTTAGGATGGGTTCATCTGTGGGTTGTATGGTCATTTTATATAGCTTTTCTTATTTAATTAGTTATTATTGCTTTTGAGAAAATTCGTTTATAAGATCCCATGACGCTAAAGCCTTTTCATCAATAAGTTTCTTTTCTTTTAAGGAGATTTTATTCTTTACATCTTGAGAAAAGTTTGTCTGCTTAAATACAACACGCCAAAAATTAGGGTCGTTTTCAACGTCAGACTTCTTAAAGTCCGTCTTTCCATTAATCGAAATAATCTCTCCATCATCTGTGATCAGAGAGTATTTTTGGGGAGAAACTTGTTTTAGATTGTTAGTCATGCGTTGTAATAAATCGAAAAGCCCTGAAAAAGGTAGGATACCAGAATCGTAACTAACATCGAGGGGTAATGAAAAATCTTTTGATATACTTCTTGATTTTAAGGCTTTCATTGTAAAGGTAGATCCGTATGATATTTTTGTTTCATCGTCTTTGTCTGCGGAAATATTTTTAGCTGACATTAATATTACACTGTCGGAGATTTTAACGAACCCAGTGCCACCAGAAGGAATAGATTTTTGATATAGCCCACCAATCGACTGATATGAATGATTTACCGTTATTACTATAACATTGTGGTTGTTTATAACAGTTAAAAGATGTCGTGCTACTTCATTTAATTTTTTAGCTCGAACAGCGGGTTGGGGACTTGCATCGTCCTCTATGACCCTGTTAATTTCTGTGGTTGTTCCAATTTGACCTATACCATCAATAACTATAATAAATGTTTTATCTTCATTGCCTTTGGCTTGAATAATATTTGCAGTATCATTCAAAATCAACCTACCTAATTCGTCTGGGTCATAAAATTTTCTAGGCTTTACTATTTGATCTAAATTTATTTCAAATTTGTCATAATTTTCGTATGTTAATACCGATTCTGAATCATATCCAATAAAAACAGCATTAGGGTTTTGTTTTAAAACGCTTGCAGCACAGGCTAAGGCTACAGAACTTTTGAATGAAGAAGCTTCGCCGACCAGCATATATCCACGATTTGTCTGTAATCCCCCAAAGAAATCACCTGATAGCATAAAATTTAAGGCTGGATATGGGGTTGTATATGAAATTATTGTTTCATTAAAATCGTCTTTATTGCATCCGATTTTAAAATCATATTCTCTTTTTAAATTTTTTAAATAGTTACTTGGTTTTACTGCCACTATATTATCTTTCTTGTTTATAAGAAATATTATACTATAGAGGTGTGTAAATGTCAAATTTTTTTAAAGACGCAAGTCTTTGATGTTGTTGACATTTAAAATTATTTTTATTTTCCTAATTATTATATAAATAAAGCCTGTCACGGTTCGGAAAAACCCACAGGCACTAACGCCACAAGGAGGCATCAGGTATGATAATTAGCAACGCTACATCATAAGAAAACGGAGATAAATAGGGTTATAAACGGCTTAAAAATCAATGACAACGATGTCGTTGTGGAGGATTTAAAAGCCGTAAGGTATAAGTCTAAATTAAGTAGTAAGTTATTGAATAAGCTACAATATTGGAGTTATGGACAGGTATTGAC
>JAULKP010065419.1:0-28774 GCA_032356005.1 Ulothrix subflaccida
AAGCTGAACGGAGAACGAGAGATTGAGTTTGTGCCGGCACGCTGGCGCGGGCTTTGCGGGCCTAACGTGCGAGCTAACCGGACCATGGAGGCGTGATGACGCAAGCAAACGAGACAAAGCCGGCCGCCGACGCGGGTCCGGTTGACCAGCGGGTTAAACCGCGCGTGACCAGTGTGCGCGTGGCTTATGGCGCACCACGAAAGCAGCCGAAGGCAGGCGACCGCCGCACGACAAAGACGCACGGCGTGCAGATTCGTGTGCAGCGCATGGCCCGCGACTGGCAAGGCAAGCCCATTGGCCGGATCGTGAACGGCGGCAGGCCCTGCTATGACTGGCGCACGCCGCGTGAACTGGACCCGTGGGACCACTACCACCTGACTGCCGACGAGCGCGCTGCGCTGGCGGGCCGGCCTGGTGGCAACGCGGTTTAACGTGAATTCTCGGACACCCCCTGTCTGATAACGCCAACCATGTCCGGTAACACCACCCAAACCAAGCCCGCGAAGCTGGAGGACCAGATCCGCGATGCCTGCCGCGTGCGCCACTACAGCCCGGCCACTGAGCGGAGCTATGTCCGGTGGTATCGGCAGTTCGTGCGCTGGGCAGGCCTCAAGCATCCAGCCACGCTGGGCGGTGACCGCGTCGAGGCCTGGCTTTCCCACTTGGCCACCGAACGCAACGTAGCCGCCAGCACGCAGCGGCAAGCCCTGGCCGCCATCCTGTTCCTCTACAAGCAAGTGCTGGGCATGCAGCTGCCGTGGCTGGACAACGTCACCCGGGCCAAGCAACCCAAGCACTTGCCGCGCGTGCTCAGCCAGCCGGAAATGCGAGCAGTGCTGGAGAAACTGCCGCGCACCAGCGCGGGCCTGGCCGTGGCGCTGACCTACGGCACAGGCATGCGCCGCAGCGACGTGCTGCGCCTGCGCGTGCAGGATCTGGACTTTGACCGTCGCGTCATCACCATCAGAGACGGCAAAGGCGGCAAAGACCGCACCACCATGCTGCCCGCATCACTGGAGAGCGGTCTCCGCGCGCAGCTGGCCAAGCGCGCTCAGATGCACGCACTGGACACCATGCGCGGCATGGTCGACGTGGAGCTACCACACGCCCTAGCGCAGAAGTACCCCAACGCGCCGCGGGAATGGGCCTGGCAGTGGGTCTTTGCTGCGGATGACTACAGCACCTGCCCGCGCACAGGCAGCGTGCGGCGCCACCACCTGCATGAAAAGACGCTGAACCGCACCCTGTCAAACGCAGCAAAGCGCGCGGGCATCACCAAGCACGTCACCTCACACACCCTGCGCCACAGCTTTGCCACGCACCTGCTGGAAGGCGGGCAAGACATCCGCACCATTCAGGAACTGCTGGGCCATTCGGACGTCAGCACGACCATGATTTACACCCATGTGGCCAACACGGGCGTGGCGGGCGTTCGCAGCCCTCTGGATAAGTTGACGTGCTGACCGCCGCCCAAGTCGCCAGCCTGCTGAGCATCAGCCAGCGCGCCGTGTATGACATCCCCCTAAATGAGCTGCCGCGCTACCACCTGGGCCGTGGCCGTGGTGCGGTACGCTACGAGCCCGCTGACGTGGAAGCCTACAAACAAGCATGCCGATCCGCTGGGACTCCCGCAACAAGCGATGGCGCTTTGAGTTCGACCGCGTTATCGACGGCCGACGATTCCGCCCTTCTCGGTTACTTCCGAAGGGCTGGACTCAAGCCCAAGCAGACGCCTTCGACGTCAAGGAAGTCGCCCGGCTCTACGCCATTGCAACTGGTGTCCAGCAGCGCGACCCCCTGATAAGCGAGGCCGTGCTGCTGTACCTGCGGGACAAGACGCACCTGAAGTCACACCGTGCCGCCTCTGAGCACCTGGCGGCCATTTCCTGGGCCTACACAGGCAGGCGGATGTCTGAGCTTTCCAAGGTCGCGGCGGCAGTGGTGGACAACCGCGTGGTTGCAGCAGTGGCCGGCGGCCTACCTGAGCACACGCTGAGCTTGTCGACGGCCCGCAACCGGCTGGCGCTGCTCAAGGCTGCTGCACGGTGGGCCTGGAAGAAGCACAAGCTGGTCGACCACGACCCCACGGCACAGATGCAGCTGCCCAGCGTCAACAACGCCAGGCACACCTACATCGACCGCAAGCAGATGCTGCAGGTATGCCGCGCGTGCACCAGCTGGGGCACGCAGATCGCCATCCGCGTGGCGTTCTATGCAGGGCTGAGGCTGGGTGAGATCCAGCGCGCAGAACCCGTGGGCGACGTGCTACTGCTGCGCGACACCAAGAATGGCGACGTTCGAGCAGTGCCCGTGCACCCACGCATCAGGCACCTGCTGCCCCACCTGCCGCTGGTGGAGAAGAAGCGCACTGTTCAGAAGGCTTGGGAACGCGCCCGCGCCAGGGTGGGCCTGGGCCACGTCCACTTCCACGACTTGCGGCACAGCACAGCCAGCCAGATGATCAATGCCGGCGTGTCCCTGCACACGGTGGGCAAGGTGCTGGGCCACCGCGATGCGCGCTCAACAGACCGCTACAGCCACCTGACGGCCGGCACCTTGGCTGCAGCCGTGGGGGCTATCGGCCGGCGAACTTCTGGCAGATAACCCCGCACATTTGGCGGAGAGAGAGGGATTCGAACCCTCGGTACAGCAAAAACTGTACGCCGGATTTCGAATCCGAGGCGCGCACCTTGCGCTGGGCCCGCTTCATAGGCGCAGGCGCCAGCGCGGGTGGCGCGTAAAGGGCCCCAAACGCACCAGTTCTGGCAGAAATCCCCGCACACTTTTCGCGTGCCTACTTCGCAGCCTTCGCCGCCGCGACCGTGTCCATGCCCTTGCCGATCTGCCTCAGCCCGGCGTAGGCCCAAGGCAAGGCCAGCAGCAGGGCCAACAGCTCCAGGCTGGGGGACTTGGACAGCAAACCGTAGCCAATCGCCGCAAGAAGCGATGCCCACGACTGCAGGGGCCTGGTCCAGCGCACCAGCCTATCCTCGGCCTTATCGCCAGCCCTGACGGTCTCCTGCGTTTCATGGTGCTCGGCTGCCAGATCCTTGAGCCGCAGTTCCTCCATGGCCCTGATGTGCTCACGAATGCTGGCTTCATCTTGCAGGGCAAGCTCGCGCAGCTTCAGCACCGTGGCCGGGTCGCCTTGCAACGCCAGCAGCGCTTTGTCTGGGGTTGCTTCACCCGTGGCACCGCTGACCAGGGAAACACCAGCAGCCACAGCGCCCGGGATGTTTCCGGTCAGCAGACTGCCAACCAGGGCCGCGCCTGCGCCAGCGTTGTCTTTGATCCACGCGCCTACGTCTTTCCAGTCCATGGTGCCCCCCTCAAGCAAACAGCGGTTGCACGCCGCGCTCATCAAGCGCAAAGGCCTGCCGCCTTGGGCTTGCCGCAAAGCTCACATGCACCCAGCCGCGGCCTTGCTGGGCAAACTCCAGAATGAGCTGGTCAAATGGCACATCGCTGTCTTTCAGCGTGGCCACGATGTTGGCCGGGCTGCCAAAGCGCGGGCAGATGAAGTCCACCGCCTCGCCTTTGACGTGCTGGCTGGTGTCTTTGCTGCCAAGCGCACGGTTGAGCGCCAGGCTACGAAAGCCGCTGCTGATGAGAATGGGCATGCCCCCCAGTCGCACACGCACGGTCTCCATGCCCAGCGCGGTGCGCTTCAGCACCGGCAGCAGCGCCGCAGGCGGGTCGTTGCTGATGCCGCGGCGCGCGGCCTCGTTGCTGATAGTGAACTCGTCAAGGGTGAAGTGCTGGGACAGATTCATGGCTGCCCCATCAAGGTGAAAACAGCCACCCCCAGAACTCCAGCCACAGGCCAGCAAACGCCAACGCCACCGCCACGCAAATGCAGACGCTCGTCCAACTTGCGCGGGCTGTCTTGATGATGGATTGCTTCATGGATTTGCATTTTTGCCTCTTGACAACGGTTTGTAACCTGCACACCTAATCAGGTGACTGGCGCCGGACACAGGTAAATGCAAGCAGCGAAAGAATCACTGCCGCGCCAAGTTTTGCCAGGTCGAAATGCAGCAGCGCGGAGCATTGATCCTGCCCCGCAGCCACCACCCATGGCTTGACGATGTAGGCCGCGCTGCACCCCGCAACCATGGCCTCTTCAGCAAGCCACCACGCCACAACAAGCAGCACAGGGCCGCGCCACTTCCACGCCAGCGCAACCAGAAGCGCAGCCCGCGCCACAGCGCCGGCCATGTTCCAGGCCTGCGCCCGGTCTTCTGGGTCGCAGATGGCGTAGCCGTAGTGCAACGCAACCAGCAACGCCAGCAGGCCAAGCGCTTTCATGGAAGCACGCGGATCACGATTTCTGTGTGTACGTTGATCGGCCAAAACCTGTGGCCCTTACTGCACACATAGCGCAACTCGTTCACAAAGCGCGCGTCCCCTGGCGCGATACCGGCCGGGTTCTCTGCTGTCGCAGCGGGCGGCAGTTGCAGGCTGAATCTCAGTCTGCCCGGGGTCTTTTCCTCAATCTGCCTAATCATGGCGTCCGAGGCAAACAGACCCGATGCCAGGTCAAAACGGGCGCCCGCTGAGTCGAATAGGTAACGGTCAATCTCTGCATCACAGTGGCGCGATAGGTCGCGCGTCACCGGCACATCGACCGACACCAGCTCACCGGCCCTTGCCTCAATCAGCGGGTGCTCCTGGATACTGAAAGGTGGCTTCCTGTCCATAGCGGACGCAATCACACCCACAACGATCACGACAAACATGATCTGCGCCACCCACACAAACCGAATCAGCCAGTCGTTCAGTTTTGTCGCCATGCTTAGGGCCCCGCCGCCCAGGTGATAAGTTGCTTCCATGTTGCCGCCGCCCAATCTTTTAGAAGGCTGACGGCTGCCGCCATGGTGATGACCCACGTAGCCCAGGCCTTTGCAGAGTCAATAGCCGCCTTACGCCTGGCCCGCAGTTTTTCCTCAAACGCGCGCTCAGACAGCAACTCATCGAGGTGGGCTCGGTCGCTTTCTGTCCACGCGGGACGCTTGGGCTTCTGGTCTTCCGCCACATCACGCCCCCTACTTCACTGGGGGCGGCCCGCCGCCGCCTTGTGGCCTGATGCCGCCCGCAGCCTTCTCAAGAAGGTCAGCGATCCATGTGCGGAGTGTTTTCATGTGGTTCCTCATTTGGTAGGTTATGTGGCAGCGCTCACCCTGGGCCGCCAAGCCAGAAAGCGCCCAGCACTGGCAGCGCTCCGGCTAGGGTTGCAGCGATGTCCCGCCAGTCGAATAAGCCGCCCTGGCGCTGGTTCCAGGCCTCGCGGCCAATGGCGGCCATGAAGCACACCAGCAGGCCTGCAAGCAGCGGCGATGCGCTCAGCCCAAGCGGTTGGGCCAACAGCGCCAGCAAGATGCCCGCCAGCGCGCAGCCGCCGCCTGCGGAGTAGTGCAGGATCTTGTCCGGTTGAATATGCACTTTCATGGTCGCGCCTCTTTGTCCTGCCTAACGCTTGATCAGTTCGGCGCTGACGTTGATGTTGTAGAAGGTGGCACTCACAGCACCGCTGATCAACCCCCACAGACCGCACTCAACGGCAGCGCCAGCAGTGACGTCAAACACCCCACGCACGGTGTAGTGGCCTCTGGTGGTGTCCAAGCTGCTCACGTCGCCATGCGTGGTAGTTCCGCTTTGCGTCATGAAAGCGCGGGCGCGGTAGGAAGACCCCCACGAACTGCCGCTGGTTCCTTCAGCCTCGAAGGTCACGGTGACCACCAAACGGCCGGCCACCACTGGGGTGAAGGTCACGCTGTGGACGGCGCCGCTCCCGGCTCCGGTTGGCATGGCGTTATCCTAGGTTGCTGCGGGTGAATGGCCCCGCGTCGTAGGCCGTGAAGACCTCGGTTGCCGCATTGGCCGCAATCCCGGCCGTGGTGACAGTGGGCCGCGCGCTAACCAAATGCCGCACGATTGGCGCGCTCCACTGCCCGCGCACCTGCACCGGCGGCGGCTGCAGAGCCCGCACGCGGAACAGGTAATGACGCCCGCCAAGCAAGCCAGGGATCACCGCCTTTGTGGCAGTGCCTGACTCCACCCAGGACGGCCAATCGCCAGTTGGCAGCGTGCCGGTGGCTTCTGCATACTGGACTTCAATTTGCCCGCCCTGCCGGATGTTCTGCCCGGCAACAGGGTCCCAAGACACCACTGTCCGGCTGATGATGCTGCCGTCTGTCTGCGCGGTGGTGCCGCTGGCGACGGACACGCCGGTCACCTGCTCAACGTCCCATGGCGCACGCAGGTTGCTGTCCGGCGCCGGGTCGCGGCCAGTCAGCGGTGATTGCACGGTGAACATGGCCGCAGAAATCTCAGCCAACTGCACTTTGTAGGGACCACGCTGCCCCCACTCCCAGCCGACAACTTCAAACGGTTTGGCGCTGTAACCGTACTTTGGCAACGTCACTTCAACAACGTCGAAAAGCTCAAGCTCTGCCGCCTGCTCGCCAAGTGTCATCTCCAGCCTCAGCCCGGCTTGAGCCTGCCGGATGATGATGCTGGCCAGGTGTTGCGCGTGCGCGATGTGCGTGACCGACTCAAAACGCACTTCCAGCGGGCGGCGCCCTTTGTCGGCCACCAGCACGGCGTCCTCAATGGCGGGAAACGGCAAGACCTGGTAACGCTGCGCAGGGTCCACGCAACTGCCCGTGACGCGGTTGTAACGGTAAACCCGCGGCACCGTCTGCACCGCTGTGATGACTGGGTCGTCCGTGGCCTGGCCGTTGCGTGTGTCCTGCACCAGCCAGTCCTCGGTGATCGTTGCGACCGCGCCGCCTAACGTCCCAGCTCGCAGCCGCCAGATGCCTCCTGACCAGCCGACCGCGCCGGCCATGGCCTCCACGATCCTGCCCATTGCATCGGCATGATCAGCCGCGGCGCTGATGGTGGTGCCGCTGCGGAAGCGGGGCATGGTGACCGTCGTTGTTCCGCCACCTGTTGCGGTCAGCGTGAAGGTCGTCGACACGTCGCACGCATTGGCTGCCGCAATGACGTCTGACACGCGAATACTTGCGTCAGTCAGCGCCCAGCCTGAAGCCCACCTGGCGTATTCGTAAGCGTGCAGCGCCGGGTTTTCGGTCCACACGGTTGTGCCTGTGCGCGGGTCCAGGCACTTGGCGCCACGGAAAACAGCGGTGATGTTGGGCCGACCCTGCGGGAAGACGTCCGGGTCATAGATGAGATCAACGACCGCAAGCGCTATGCCCGCGAACTTGTCGGTGGCGGTGATCTTGCCCGGGTACTCAGCGGCCAAGGCGGCGCCAACGTTCTGCCCGCTTGTGCCAAGGTACGGCCTGATTCTCACGCGGCTTGTTGAGACGCCAACCGTGTAAACGACAGTTACCGGCGCACCAGGGATTCCTGCACTGACGTTTGCGGCCGTTCCAGAGACCACAACCGTTGCCGGTGTCTGCGTCATGTCTTGACCGACACCGACCGCGGTTGTGGCAAAAACCGGATACCCGCCAAGGGGCGCCACACTCAGCGCAATGGTTGCCGCGCCGCTGCCGTCCAATGTGCCAGATGCGAACATTTGCGTGGGGACAATCTTGCCCCATGGCTCTTGCTGCACCCAACCGCTGCCGTCCAGCGTTACAGGCTGGTCGTCAAGATACCAGCTCTCAAACGCGTCAATCTCGTGTCCGGCAAAGGACACGATCATGGTCAGGCGCTCACTGTTTTCGCCGCTTGTCCAGCGCCTGCGCACGCCTTCAACGTAGCGCACCCGGCCCAGCACCAGCGTCCGCGGCGCGTCAGCCTCTGGATCGAACATTTCAAGCCGGTCTTTAAGCTGCTCGTTGTACTCTCGGCGCGCTTTTTCCTTCTTGATCTTGGCGCGTTCACGCTGAGCCTCGGACGAAATCTGCGACGCAAATATCTCCCAGCGCCCGGTGAAATAGCTGACTACAAACGCAATGCCAATGCGTAGGTCGCTGCCTACATTACTGCCAGGGCCGCGCTTAGGCCGGAGTGACATGGCTCAAACCTTGAAGTAGCTGGCTGCCGGCCACACAAACGGCGCAGCATCGGTCATTGGGTCGACGTCCAGGCTCGTGTCGCCCGCAAACAGGCGCTGCTGCTCGTCGTTGGTGTAGCGGCTGACGCGGTCGCGCAGCGCAAGCACTGAGGCTGGATCCGCGCGGAAGTGCGCCAAAGCGGTAAGCCCATCCTGCCAACCGGGCTGGTCAAGCTCGCCGGCCCACACCTGCACGGCGTCAGCCACTGATGCGCTGTCTGGGTCAACGTCGGCCAAGTAGACACTGACCGGCGAGCCTTCCAGGTCTTGCGCGGCCAAGGCCAGCTGCGCGGGGGTGACGGCTGGCAGGGTTAGCTTGATGCCATCTGCCTGCTGGACTGAGTCTGTTACTGATCCAATGGCAACGTCCAGCGGCTCCCAGGTGTAGCCACCCCAAACCAGAGGCACAGCGCAAAGAGCCCACCGCTGCGGCGCTGCGGTGATGGCCAGATGCACCAGCGGCACCTGGGGTATCTTTTCACCAGCAAGGCGGCGGGCGCGCAGGGCTGTGGCGGTGCCGTTGACCGTCCTCATGCAATCACCTGGCGCAGTGGAATGGCAAACCCAGCCTGCAATGAGGGCGCGCTGTAGTCCAGCTGCAAGCCGTCAGCATCAAGTTCCCACAAGCCCGTGGGCGCGTTCCATGCCACTGTTGCGCCTGCAGCAATGGCGCGTTGGACCGGTGTGGCCAGCGGCACGTCCAGGAAGTCGGTGGTGGCGTTTCTGACTGCGCCAGCAAAGCTCGTTATGAGCAGGTTGCCACCGATGCCAAAGCAGTCGCCGCCCAGCAGTGTTGGGGCCTCTTCAAAGAAGGGCAAGATTGATCCCTCGGTGAGCTGCACAGCGTCCCAATAGACCGTACCTTGTGGGCTGTACAGCCGCACATCCAGATGCGTTGCTGAAGGCCCGGTGGTGATGGACACCTGCTTCAGTGTCCATGTAAACAGCGGGTGGCTGGTGGTCAGGGTGGCGTCCTGCGCATAAGCCACCAGCGGCAGGTCTGAAATGGAAATCGAGCGGTCATCCAAGGCGCTGGCCGTAATGCCGTTGTTGCGCACGAAGGCCGCCAACGTGTACTGCGTAGAAGGGCGGCACGGCACCAACTGGCCCAAATAGTGCCCAGCACCGGCGGTGCTGTTATCCAGCTTTACGCTGTACGTCTGCACAAACGCCGTATCTACAGACCGCACGGCGGCCACTGTCCCGCCGGTCACGGTCCAAGGCGCCAGAGCAACCCGCTCAAAACTTGGGTTGATCAAGAGGTTCAGCCCGTTGCCATCCTTCAGGGTGATGCTTCGCGCGCCAGCAGCCACGGCACTGGCAACCACAGGTGCACCAGCCAAGGTGCCATATGGGCGCCTACGGTGCGGCATACCCATGCGCACCCAGTCACCATTGCTGCGCCAACCCATCATGAAGGCCTCACGGACGGCACCGCCTCTGCGGTCGAAGCACGGCGGCAGAGTCAGCATGCCGGTCAAACGGTCCACCAGGTTGCTACGCCGTGTGCGGTTGCCGGTAAGAAAGCCGGTGCTGGTGCTTTCGCTCACGTCCAGCCCCAGGCTGAACTGGGCGCCCTGGAAGGCCCTGTCTGTGGGCCAGTCAATGATGGCCATGGGTCAGGCTCCCCGGGAACGCGACATCATCCGCGCTTCAAAGTTGGCAAGGGCGCCCTGAATCAGGCGAACGGTGTTTTCGCTGGCATCGCCCTGCACGTTGACGTTCAGCGTGACGCCGCCACCGCCTGCGGCCATGCGTGTGCCGTTGGGTAGCACCGTGCCGGCGCCGTTGGGCACGATGACCTCCGGGCCCTTTTCGCCCACCAGGTAGGGCCTCCCGGTGTACACCGGTCCGCCACTGGCGCGAGCACCGCCGCCCAGGCCTTTCAGGAAGTCGACGAAAGACCCAGCAGCGCCGCCAAGTTGCCCGGTCTTGCCGAAGTCTTCACCCAGCAAAGACTTGCCCAGCTGCGCCGCCACCGCCTGGGCCACCAGCCGTTTGAGCATGTTGCCCCACAGCTTTTCAATGCTGTCGAATTTGCCGTCAAGCGTGGCCAGCACGGTGTCGCCCAGTGCGTCCTGAATGTTGCTCACCGCCTGGCGCGTCAGCTCGTCCAGTTTTTCCAGCGGCTCTTCGGCCTCTTTGGGCAGCCGGCCCACGCTGACCTTCACCGCCTCCGCCCACAGCTCCACGGTGATCTTGCCGTCTGCAAAGGCTTTGTTGAGCAGGTCTACGTCCAACAGCACCTGCCCCAACTGCGCGCTGGGCGTCTGTTCCAGAATGTCGTTCAGCTGCTTCTTGGCCGCAGCAGCAGCCTGCGCGGCAGGGTTGAGCTTTTCAAGGTCGTCGCGCAGCTTCTCGATGGCGGCGTCAACCTCTGGGCCCGTGCCCGCGCCGCCCGATCGGATGGCAAACAGCTCATCCAGCGCAGCAGACAGTGCGGCGATCTTGGCCGCGTCGGTTTGCTCCAGGGCCTTCAGCGCGTCTAGTGCGGCCGGGGTCAGGCCGCTGGTCACCAGCGCGCGCTCGCGCGGCGATGCCACCCGTGGGGTCTTGCCGGTGGGCAGGTCGGGCAAATCCCTGCTGCGCAAACCGCCGCCGCCTTCATTGGCCGGACGCCCTGCGCCGTTCTGGATGGTGGCCAGCTGCTTGTAGTAGGTCTGCAGTTCCTGGACTTTGCTGATTTCCTTGTCCACATCGGCAATGCCAGCTGCGCGCGTCGGCGCAAACCCGCGGGAGTTGACAAACTCGTCGCGGCTCTTTTGCAGCTCTTTCAGCTTTTCCGTGTAGAAGGCCAGGCCATCGCTGGCCTGCGCAAAGCTGTTGCCCTTGAGCACTTCGCTTGCGATACCTCCCAGGCCTATGCCCTGGCGCAGCTGGCCGATGGCACCCAGGCCCGCCACGAACTTGTTGATGGCCGGCAGCAATTCCCCAATGATCGACCGCGCGGCGTCCACCGCGTTCTTCTTCAGCACCGTCAGCTGCTGGTTGAACTTCTCGGCCTCTTGCGCCTGCTGCGCCGTGACCGTCGCGTTCAGCTCACCGGCCTTGGCCAAGTCACCCAGCAGCGGCGCCACCTGCTGGATGCTCTTGCCGAACAACTCCTGCACGATGCGCGCCTTGTTCCCGTCGTCGGCAAAACCACTGAGCGCCACCGCCACCTGGCGCAAAGCCTCGGCAGGGTCCAGCCGCTTCAACTGTTCGGCATTCAGGCCAATGGCGGCCAGCGCGTTGGCCGCATCGCTGCCGGGTTTGCTGGCCTCGCCCAGCGTCTTGTTGAGTTTGACCACGGTGTCACTCACCGTGTCCATGGTGGTGCCCGTGCGCGCTGCAATGTCTTCCAGCGCGCTCAGGTTGCCGATGCTTGCGCCCGTGGCGTCCCGCAGGTCGTTCAGCCGGTCCAGGCCGTCCACCGTGGCGCGGAAAAAGCCCACCAGCCCAGCCACCGAAAGCGCGCCGGCCAGCGCAGTGCCAATGCCGGCCGCCGCACCTTTCAGCCCGTTGAACGTGCTTTCAATCTTGGCCGCCTGCTGCTCAGCCAGCCGCCCGGCCTTGTCCAGGCCCTGCTGCAGGCTGGCCAACTGCGCCACCAGGTCAATGCTGAGCGTTGCCAGTGCCATCGTCTTCCTTTGGTTTGCGGTGGGTCTTGATGACCGCCAGGCGGTGCATCAGGCCTTCCACGTCCTGCACGCCCAGCCAGCCGCAGATGAGCGGCAGGCCTTGCCAGTCCAGCGCACCGTTGCCGTCTGCCAGCAGGTTGAACACGCGGAAGGCGACGTGGTCGCCCTCTTCGGCCCGGGGTGGGTCTTGGCCCTCATACTCGACGCCCGGCTCTAGGTCGAGGAGGGCGCGGAGTTTTTTGCCGCGGCGTCCCGTTGCAGCAGGTAGGCGGTCACCGTCTCCGCCATGTGCTTGGCCGCAATCTGCAGCTCGCCGGCGTGGTCTCGCACGTAGGCCTCCCACAGCTCTGCACTGAAGGGCACCTCGTCGTTGCTGCCAATGGCCGGGCCCAGCAGGTCGGCCTCAGTGAAGCCGCTCCAGCCGCAGGCGTACTGCACCACCACCTCCAGCGTCACGCCGCCGGCCAGGCGGGGCAGTTCTACTTCGGGCGGGCGGCGGTACTGCAGCCGCCGCGTACCGGACAAGTCCACCCACACCTCGCGCTGGCTGGCCATCTTGGCCAGCAGGGTCTTGACGTCCATGCGGTCAGGCTGCCAGCTTCAGCACAAAGCCCTTCACAGCCATGTCCAGGCTGCCCGTGCCCACCTGGCCTTGCTGCACGTCTTCACCCGGCAGGCTGGGCTCTGCGCGGTACACGCGCACGGCGCCGTTGGGCAACGTGATGCGCACCACCACCGCGCCCTGCGTCTGCACGGCGCTTTCCAGCAGCAGCATGGCGGCGCTGGGGGTGTCTTGCGCAATGACGTTCATGCTGACGTTGGACACCGGCAGCAGGCCTTGCTCTTCCTGCTTGGTGATGTCGATCAGGCGGGTCACGTCCAGCTTCTCAGCCGCACCGCCGCCGATGCTGTAGCTGGTGGCCTCCGACAGCGTGGCCCAGGTAGCCACCGGCGTGAAGTTGCCGGCGGCGAAGGCGCTGTAGTTGGTGGTGTTCAGGCCCTGCAGCTCGAACGTGTTGGTGGCCTGGTTCTTCACGCGCGTGGCCTGGCCTTCCAGCTGGGCCATGCCCGCCACGCCGGACCAGTAGCCCACCGTGTCGTTGGCCATGGCGTGTGCCGCACTGGTAGCCACACCGGGGTTGGCCAAGGTTACGGCGGTCACCACTTTGGCGGCGCTGTAGGTTGCTGCGATTTCGACGCGGACGCCGCGCCCTTTGACGTTTGCCATGGTATGGCTCCTTCTTCAGTTGCCGGCGCGGTGCCAGCGGGTTGGTGAAACGGGGTTCAAAAGCAAAACGGCCCGCTGGGTGGCGGGCCGTTCGGCGGGGTTAGGTGGCGGGCGTTTCATGCCCACCACTCCACAGTCAGCTGCACGCCGTCAAGACCCAGCTCTGGGTCGTGCGTGGTGGCGCGGCCGGTGACCACCGCGCCGCTGGCTGCTGGTGCGGTGCCCACAGCTGCGGTCACGGCGTCGGCCACCGCAGCGGCTTGCGCACCGGTGGGGGCCCAACACTGCACATCAAGCGTGCAGGCGTCTGCCAGCACGGTGTTGTCCAGGCCCAGTGTCAGGTCGTGGCGGGCGCTGAAGACCACCAGCGGGCCCTTGGCCCCTTCTGCAATGGCGTCCTGCGCAATGCGCGTGCCCACCAGCACTGTCAGCGGCGCGTGGCCGGCCAGGGTGCCGCGGAAGTCGGTCTCGATGCTCATGGCGCGGGCGCCTTTGGCTTGTTCAGCTTGTCAATGGCCGGGCCAATGGTCTTCTTGAACACTTCCAGCGCGGCCGGCAGCACGTTGGCGCTGCGCTGCAGGAACTGCCAAGCCCGAGTGCCATTTACGGTGCCGAACTCGATAAAGCGCCAATAGAACGGGTCGTTGGGGTTCTTTGCACCACGCGCGCCGCGCTTGGCGGGCCGCACGTTCACGAACACGCCCACGTCACCACGGCGCCGCGCCACCTTGCTGGTGCGCACATTGATGGCCTTGCGCACCAGGCCCGGCGTGCGGTAACCCTTGCGCACGGCCAGCGCGCTGGGGTTCAGCACCGGCGTGGCAGCACGCGCGCTGCGCTGCACCAGCCGCGCACCGGCGGCCAGCGCATTGCGCAGTGCTCGGCGGCGCAGCTTGGGCACGATGCCCGCCAGCGCCGCGCGCAGGTCAGGAATACCGCTGATCTTGGCGCTGATCATGCTGCGCCGTCCCGCATGCCAGCGCTGCACATCAGTTCGATCTGCACACGCCGGCCGTCCACGTCCATGGGCTCAGCCACGATGGCATGCGGCACGCCGCGCCACAGTACGCGCATGTTGGGCGTAACGCCAGCCCGGAAGCGGATGGTGAACTTCACCGATGCCTCGCTGTTGATCTGCCCCGCCGCAAAGAACTCACGCCCACGCAGCGGTTGCGCACGGGCCCAGACGTCGGCCACCGTACCCCAGCTCTCAACACGCTGACCCAAGCTATCCACAGCTACGCTGGGCGCCTGCAGCGTAATCAGTTCGGTGAGCTTGCCGGCCTGCATGGTGTGCTCAGAGGTAAGTGCGGTATGGGTCCAGCAGGCCGCTGGCCCGGCCGCCGCCAGAGCTGTCGGCCTTGGCCATGGCTACCTGGTCTGGGTTGTCGAACTGGGTCACCACTTCGCAAGCAATCCAATCCACGATGCCAGCAGGCACCGCCGCCGCCGTGACGCCATAACCGCACTTGAAGCGCACGCGCACGGCGTTGGCCACGTCCATGGTGGCGGGCCAGCTGGTGCCGTAGGCCGGGAACAGGTAGCCGGGCAGCAAATCTGCGTCCAGCGTGTACTGGGTGCTAAGAAGCGTCTGCTCAGCGCCGGCCACGTCCATGTATTTAACGCTGGTGATGCTCATGACCGGCGGATTGGCCAGCTCTATCTCACCGGCGGGGAATGCGTCGATGATCAGCTCCCACTCCTGTTCAAGCAGGGCGCGGCCGGTTTGGTGTTCGGCACGCTCGGTGGCGCCGCGAATCAGGCGGGTAATCTGCGCGTCTTTGTCGGTGCCGGTTTCACGAAGGTCCACCTTCATGTCGGCCAGGCTGATGGCCAGCACTGCGGGTGGGGTGATGAGTTTGAGAGACATGCGGGTCAGCTCCGTGCAATGTTGGCGGGCCGCTGGCCGGTGGCAAGGTTGGTGCGGCGCGCCGCGGTAACCAGGTTCGGGTCCAGACTGCGGCGACCGGGTAGCACGTTGATACCCACGCCGCCAAAGAAGAACGCGCCCGGGTCGGCCAGCAACGTGAAGGCCGCCGCAACCGGCGCGCCACCTTTCACCAGGTTGGCCGGCATGCCAGCAAAGCCAAAGGCCGTGCCCGGCGCCGAAATCTCGAAGTCGCTGAAGGAAGGCGCCCCAGCGTAGGCAAAGCTGCCCGGGTTGGCCACCAGCAGGTAGGCGCCGCTGCCGCTGCTGGCCTGCAGCCACGTCAAACGCGCGGTAGCGGCCGTGCCGCCGTAGGTGAAGCTGTTGGCCAGGCCGGTGAAGCCGAACGCGCCCACGTCGGCCACCAGGCGCGGCGGCTGGGTGGCCTGCAGCCAGGTGATGCGTGCAGTGACCACCGCCCCGGCGTAGGTCAGGCCCGCGTCCAACCCGGCCAGGGTGAACGCGCCCACGTCCGCCGTCAGCTTGGCGGCGGTGGTGCTTTGCAGCCATGCAACCCGCGCCGTGGGCGCGAGGTTCAGGGCACGCAGGGTTATGGGCATGGCCGGGCTCGGTCAGTGGGGTTTAGACGTTGCGCACACTGCGTGCAGACACCCGCACATCAGTCACAGCAGCCGAGAGCTGCACCGTCCATGCGGTGTTCACCGTGGCCTGCTTGTAGGGCACGGCAGGGTTGACAAGCAGCGTTGCGGTTGGGGGCAACCAGAAGCTCTCCACCACGGCGCCAGCAGTGACGCTGCGCAAGTCCACCCGCACGCCTGTGGCGCTGGTGTTGATGAGCGTCAGGCTGTAGATGTCATTGAAGACAGCAGCAACCGCAGCGATCAGCGTGGTCTCGGTCGTGGCCGTCAGCGTGATGGGGGCGGTGGTGTCGTTCAGGTCACGGATCTGGCCGACCATGCCGATGGCGTGGCCCACTTTGCTGAGCAGCGGGGCCACCATCTGGCCGTCAGTGCGTGCCGTTGGCTGCGCGGTCTTGGCCACGCCGCCGGTGAACACCGGGTTGCCTGACGCGGTTGCGCCTTGGGCAGCGGTTCCCGCTGTGGCGCTGGCTGTGACCGTGCCGCTGATGGGCTGCGTGGTTGGCGCCGGCAGGGGGTGAGCCGTCTGGCTTACGCTGGCAGCCAGGGTGGTGGTGCCCGCAGTGGTGGCCACGCCCAGCCGAACGCGCAGGAACGCTGCCCCGCCGGTCGGTATCAGCCACATCCCAGCCGCCGTGGTTGTGGTGACAGCAGCGCCGCCGCCAACGGGGTACGCGGGCTGAGCTGTGCCGATCTGCGCCAGGTCGTTTGTCAAAAAGAAGTCCAGCCGGCCCGTGGTGCCTATCGCCACCGCTTGCAGGCTGACCGTGCGGGCCTGGCGGCAGTCAATCACCATCAGGTCGGTGTTGACGGCAATGACGCCGGCCACGCTGTAGCTGCGTGTGGCAATCAACGCATTGGCGGCAATCAGCTGCTCAGTCTCGCTGAAGATCCCCGCTTCCACTTTGTTGTGGTTCTTGCCGGTCACATAGTCCAGCGTGGCCGTGGTGCTGGTGGCTGGCGCGCTGCCGGCGTTGACAAACTCAACCACAGCAGCCATCTCATCAAACTGCTGCGGGATCACCTTGCTGTGTTCCGCCACGCGCACGCCGCCCACGTAGAAGCGCACGGTCTCGGTCATCTGCTCGATGCGAACATCCAGCACCGCTGCACTGGTCAGCCCGTCCGGGATCGTGAAGGTGGTGCTTTCTGTTTCTGACGCGCTGGGCGCCCCGGTTGGGTTGCGGCCGGTCTCGCAGATGGCGGTGGTGTTGGTGGTGCCGTCAAAGCGCACCCGGGAAAACCAACGCGGCGTGGCCGCGTCTTCCCGCAATCCCACCAGCAGGGCCTGGTTGACGATACGCTGAGACACAGGCGTCCGCACACGGAAGACCAGCGGCGCGTAGTCCAGCAAGCGCACCAGGCCGGTCACAGCTCCCGCTGTGGTGCCCGCCGTGATGGTGCACTGGCCTGACGCCACAGCAATGCTGCCGCCTGCGCCCACCACAGGCCTCATGATGGCGCGGTTGCCGGTGCCGGATGCGCTGCCGCTGTACGTGCTAACCAGCGTGATGCTGGTATCGCTGTCGATGCTGCCAACCTGGACATACGCCGTGTCAGCGTCAGCTGCCACTTTGAAGTAGTCGTTCTTCTTCACGTCAGCGGCCAGGAACCCGGTGCCGGTAACCACCGCGCCCGCCACGGTTACCGCGCCGATGCTCACTGCCAGCGAGGTGTTGGAGAAGTTGACGCGGAAGGTGCCCTCATCGGTGTGCACGGTTCCGCGGGTGATGAGGTGGCCGTCCGGGTCAATGTTGATGCGGCTAATGCCGGCCTCATCGGGGCCGCCGTAGGCCGGCGAGAAAGAGGCGTTCCGGCCTGCAACCTCTACCACCTCAGACACCGCGCCAGTGGGCGGCGCTTCGCCGTCAATGGTGCCAAGGGCTGTATCAAAGAGCGGCTTTGCGCCGCCCAAGCCCGGGTTCAGCTCAACAGTGGTAAAGGTCATGGCGGTGCTTTCTGGTCAGATCCACACATCCACCCGCAGGCGCGTGGCCGTGCCGGACTGGGTGAGTGGCAGGGTGTAGGTGGTCAGCGTGCTGGTGATGGCCTGGTCTGCCGTCTGGCCCTGCACGGTGCCTGCGTCGTTCAGCGCCACCACGCGGCAGTTGCCCGCGCCGCTGGACACGTTGACGCGGATGCGCTCGGTGTAGGTGCCCGCCGGGCGCGGCTCGTCCAGCGCCATGGTGATGCTGCTGGGCGTGCCGCTGAGCGCGGGGCTGGTGGTAAAGGTGCCATCGTCTGCGGTGTCTTCATTCAGCGCAGCCGCGTGCGTGGCCGCGCCGGTGATCACCCAACCGGTGACGGTGACGTCAGACGCGACGCGCCAGGTGCTGGGGTAGATTGCACCGGCGTACACCACGGCGCTGTTGCCGCCCGCGTCTTCCAGCGCCAGGTACACGTGGCGCGTGGTGCCACTGGTCAGGCCGCTGATGTTGAAGGTTTTGGCGCCAGTGCTGGTGATGGCCAGGCTGCCCGAAAGCACACCCGATGTGCTGCTGGTGTGGTCTTGGCCAGCGAGAACCTGCGTGGTGTTGGGTGCTATGGTGCTGCTGGTGATGACTGCGCGCAGGGTGCCTGTGGCGATAGGGACGGTGGCGCCTACTGTGGCGGTGGTGGTGGCGGCGACTGTAGCGGTGGGGCTGGTGAGGACGGGGGCGGCTGCGCGGGTGTATGGCAACGTCACGCTGCCTGTCGTCGGGCTGCCCACCGCCGTCAGCGTGCGCGATCCGCCGATGCTGGTCAGCGTGCTGTTGTTTGCCAACGTCCAGCCGTCTACCCAGCCCGCGACGTCTTCGGGCTTTGTTGTCAGCAGCGTCGTGACGTCGCTGGATGTCAGCGCGACGTTGAAGAAGTGCGCCTCGCAGGCGGTCATCTTTGCATGGCCCGTCACGCCTGAAGAATTGCGCGCAGCACCAATCAGGGTTCTGTTTAGATCAGAGAAGACCTGTCCCGGAGTGGCCGTGTTTGTGGTGCCAACGTTGGAGTTGTAGTAGATCGTCTGCCGTGTGGCTTCTAGAACAGCCACCAGCAAGCCGAAGGCGGAGTTGCTGATGTCTGGTGACGCAGACCGTGTTGCAGTGGATGAAGTACCGGCAGCGCGGTCTGAGGCATATTTGTTATTGCTGACACTCTCAAAGCCGCCGAATTGGAAGGAGTCAGCCGTGGTGCTGCCTTGAGTGATCGCGCACTCTGTAGCGCTTCCGCCCAGATCCGAAGCCGCCCACAAAACCATCGTCAGCGGGTACGCGCCGACAACTTTGTCTGCAAGCTCAAGATACTGGCTGGAGCCGTTGAAGGTGATGCCACCTGTTGCCATTACTCAGTCCTCAAGAAGTACAGGCCAGCACTGGCGCTAGGCATGAACACAAAGCCCTTGACGCGCCCGACCGTCACGAAAGTCCAGCGGTTGTGTACGCCAGCAGAGACGGTTGCGGGCGGCGTGTCTGAGCCGCTGCCAGGGCTAAATATGCCCATGTCCCACGTCGTGCCGCCGTTAGGTGTGATCGTGAAGATGCGGCCAGCAGTTGAGCCGCGCCCGTCGTAGAAGTAGAACTTGCCATCAGTGACGCTGTAATCCATGCCCGCGTACTGCGGGGCGTCGGTCTGAAACTGCGTGTAGGCGCTGCTGGCGTTGAAGGCCAGCATGTGAACAAGCGCAGAGTCACCAGTGTGGTGCGTTTGGCAAACCCCCACCTGATCTGTGCCGCCAGCTTTGTAGCCCGACCAACCAAGCATCGTGCCCGGCAGGGCGTTGATGATCCTGCCATCGTGGACAAGGTACGCACCAGCGGTGGTAGTTTTGATAGTCATACTGGAGCCGTCCTGCGGAAGTAGACCGTGCTTGTGCGCGTTGGCATGCAAAGGAACCCGCCAAGAGATGGCGAGTAGACGAGCTTGTTTTGGAGGCCACCCGCTGCTGTCTGAGGCAGGCTTACACCACCAGGACCGTCAGTGGCAATGCTCATATCCCAAACCAACGTGGCGTTGGGCTTGATGACGTATATGCGGCCAGCAGAAGAGCCGATGCCTGACAAGTACAGGTAGTTGTCATTGACCGGGTCGTAGTCCAGGTGGCCGTATTGCAACAAGCTCCCGCCAACCCCCGCAAAGGCCCCGTCAGCATCGAACTGAGTCAGAGCAGCCGATGCGTTGAACGTCACTGCCAGTTGCGCTGCGTCCATGGAAGCGGTGTTCAGCAGTCGAGCGCGACGCTCCGGGGACGCACCTGTTGCGAACCCTTCTCCATCCCCCCACGCAAGGCCAAACATCCGATCGCGCTTGCTGTCGTAGGCCCAGGCACTGCGGATGTCGGTTGCACTGGACGCGCTGGTTGTCCCGCTGACGGTGCCGCCTGGGAAGGTGTAGAGACGGCGCCCCCACATTGACAAGATGTTGCCGCTGCCATCACGACCCGCGCCGTAGTAGCCCGGCGTGATGTTCGGGTACGTACCAGCAGCATCCCAGGTGTTGGTGTCTGGGTTGAAGCCGTCCACTGCGTCCTGGGTGGTGACTCCAGGTCCGTAGGGAAACCGACAACCGATCAACATGAGTCGGTTGATGGACGGCACCCACCACGTCGTCGCATAGGTGTGACGCGATGATGGTTTTCCGTCTGGGTTGTATTCAGCGTCAACGGTGATCGACGGGCTCGCTGTATTGCGAACGACCCAGGCGGGCGCGTCGGCCATCGTATCCAGACTAGACACACGATTGTCAGAGCCGTCAAGATGGCCGCCAGCAGCCAGGACGAAGATTTCGCCCGTGTCGGCGCGATACGCCCAGCCGCAAAAAGAATCAAGCGCAAGGCCCGTTGGGTTCGCGGTGCCCGGAATCGCAATCCAGGCATCCTTTGGAGCGTTAGCAGCCCACGCTGGCCTGTGGCCCGACGCGGGCTTGACCGCCCACACAGGCCGATCATTTTGATTCGCAGTGATGCGACCAAAGTTCATCGCGCCGACGATCCGCTGATACCCAGCGAGAGCCCCCGCAACGCCGAGTCTCACGCACTTTGACAGTGCGGGCAGCATGTTCTGGAACATGGACGGCGTAACCTCTGGCCACGACTCGCTAGACAACGTGCCCTGCCGGGAGCTTCTCCACACGGACGGATTCACCCAGCCAACACCACCAGGGAGAGAAAGTACCGTGGCTGTGTAGGCATCAGCCGCATCGTAGAAAGGCCCGGTTCCGGTAACCCAGTCCAGATTCCGTGCAGCGCTTGGCTCCACGCCGCCAGATGGCCCCGGGCCGGTGCGCTCAGCGTAGACCGCAGGGTTCATGTAGGGCCAGCCCGTGACGTTGGCAGCGTCCAGACGATGCACCACGCCCTTACCCTTCCACGCCGCCACGGCCAGCAACTTGGCCTGGTAACCGGCGCCTAGCGGCAGGCCGAGCAATGCTGCGTACCCTATGGCCCAGGTCACGAAGTCATCCATCCAAGAGCTGATTGTTCGTGTGCCCTCCCCGTAGGCGCCATCCCCTTGGATGCGACCGATGGGCGAATTAGCCTGCGCCACGTACCTGTCGTAGTAGTGGTTGATGTTGTTGTGGAACATCGTCTGCAACGACGTGCGAATCGCAGCGTCGTCGTCTGGCGTGTCCGACAACGCCTGGGCAAGTGCCCGCAAGCACCAAGCCACGCTTCGTGGCTGAAAAGACCCGATGTCCGGCTGAAACAGACCCTGAGAGCCGTTGCGTTGCGTGGCCACTGTGCTGCTGCCAAGGTACTGCGTCATGGCCACGAACTGAGTCTGCTCCATGAAGTAGAAGCGACCCGTCAAAAGGTAGGCGAGATGGCCGACATTGGGGCTGTGGGCAATGTCCCATGTCGGCGGGTTGCCGCCTGTGGCGACTGGCGTGATTGGTCCGCTCACGCCGCCGTTGTCCTTGTACCCTTGGAAGTCCCGAAGACCTTGGGTCGGATAGTTTTCAGGGCGCGGTGGTCTGTTGGTGTTTTCGTCTCTGTAGTGGATGCCCCATCGGCCCACAGCAAAAGCATTCCGAACAACCGCCCCATACAGCGCGACCGCCGACGAAGCTGGGCCTGTGAGGTACAAGACCTCGTGCTCTGGGAAGGGACCTATTGGCGCTTGGTATCCAGACGACGGCATGCTGTCGCCGTCGTAAACAAAGTTGAGTGCGGCCAGCGGTGTGTAGCTTGAGGCCAAGGCGGCTACGCGGGCATTGCCCTCTGGGACAACTGCCCAGTAGGCTTCCACCAACTCCGTGGACATCAGGTATGTCCGATCATGCAAGACCGAGACGCCTGGGTCTGCCGCAAGCCAGTAGGACAGCGCTGAACCAGCCACCAAGGGTGTCCGCTGGTGGTGTTTGAGGTCGATGACTTGCCCACCATTGCGCACACTCCCGCCAAGTGTGAACGTGTATGTGGCGTTGCGGTTGCTCGGACTTGCCACATTGATGTAGCCGTTCTCCACCCACGGCAGCACTTCCACCTCGCCGCCCAGGTACAGCCGAACTTCAAGCCATGCCACCAGATGCGCGTCAGAGCCGATCTGCTTGCGGTAGACCCACGACGACATGAGATTGCCGCTGACCCAGCTTTGGAATGGCGCAGCCCATTCAGTGTTGCCGAAGCTCGCAGCGCCAAACGCGCCAGCGTCAATGCTTGCCGTGATGCCCGTAGCAATCAGGTCAGCCGTGGTCAGTGCTGTTCCGGTAGAGGCAGTGCCCGCGCTCGGTGTGACCGTGACTGCTGACCCCGCGCTGGTGTAGCTGCCCGCAATGATTGCGAACTTGGCAGAGCCATCGGGCCATGCGTTCTTGATCGTCGCTTGTGCCGTAGCGCCTGCAACCGCAATGCCGCTGCCGGATGGGATGTCGCCCTGACGGAAGGCGTGGCCAACGCAGAAGGGCAGCGTGCCGGTTGTGGCGCTGGTCAAGGTGAAGGGTGAAGGGGTGCCGGAAGAGATTGGCGGCCCTCCGCCGTAGGTCAACGCCGCCGCCACGCCTGTAAACGCATAGCCCGCCCCAGCCGCAGCCAGCGCATAAGCGCCAGACGCCGGGAAGGCAACACGCAGGCGACGAGGCATTTCGGGTTCAGGCCAGCGTCAGGGTGCCGCCGGTCTGGTCCAGGTCAACCGTGAAGGTCTCGCCGGAAGCCAGCGTCAGGGCGCTGCCGTAGTCCCACCAGCCCAGCATCGGGTCAGCCGGGCTCGTGGGCGTGTCGTTGTACAGCACGGCGTACCGGAAGGGGCCGATGCTGCCGCCGGTGGCCGTCCACGTGGGGGGGTCAGCCAGCGTCAGCTTGAACGTGCCGCCGGTCTGCGCGCCGGTGGTCAGCGTGCAGCTGTTGCCGCCGGCGGTGTAGCCGCTGCCGGCGCTGATCTCGGTCAGGTCCGCACGCACGGCGTGCGTGGCGGCGTTGGGCGCCGTGTTGGTCAGGTAGACCTTGAGCACGTGCGCGCTGCCGGTCTGCAGCTGGTGCACGCCGCTGGCCAGGTGCAGCACGGTGGCCTGGAATTTGTTGAAGGCGGGCATTTGTTGGCTCCGAGGTTGCGGTGCAGACGTTTGTGATCAGGCGGCCGGCGCGCGGGCGTAGGCCACGGCGTCGGGGTGCGGGTCGACCGTGCCAGCAGCAATCAAAACAGCCAGCGTTGCCGCGTCGGTCTCGATCAGCCCACCGGCGAGAACGCCGTGCGATGGCAGGTCCACCAGCGCACGTGCGGCGGTGGATGCGGCCGGCGCGGTGTCGACCGGCTTGGGGTTGCGGGTTGCCATGTCGTGCTTGGCAGGGGCCGAAGCCCCCGCCATCCGATCAGGTCGCGCTGTTGATGTAGACCTTGACGGCCGCTGTGTCAAGCAAGTTGGAGCCCGAGCGTATCCAACCGCAGAAGCCCACCTGGCCGTTCAGCGCAAACGCCGAATCATCAAAGCGGCGCATGATCATGGAGCCCGCCACATCGCGGATGACGAACTTGCTGAAGTCGCCAAACGCAATGGACTTGGCGTTTGCCGCCATGACTGCCACGTCGTCATTGGTCACCACCTCATAGCCCAGCAGGCGGTCAGGGGCACCAGCCACCACACTGGGTTCCCAGATCGGGCGGCCGGTGGTTTCCTTCAGCTTGGAGACAATGGCCACAGACAGATCATTCATCATCCACTTGGCGTTTTTGCGGTAAGCGCGGTTCACCGAGTGCTTCAGGTCAAACAGGTCGTCATAGATCACCGTCAGGGTCTGGCCCGTGGTGCCGGTCTTGCCGGTGGCCGCCCGTGCAATCACGCCGAAAGGCTGGCTTGAGCCGGTGCCCACCGTGTAATGCGTATTGGTGATGCGCCCCAGGCGCTGACCCAGGCGGTTGGTCACCAGAGAGACCACATCCACAGCACTGTCGGCAATCAGTTGCCACGGCAGCGCCAGTTTCTTGGAGCTGTAGTTGTACGGGTTCAGCGCGGCAACGCCAAAGGTGATTTCACCCGTAGTTGCTGCAGCGTTTTCCGCCACGATTTCGCCAGTTTCTGAAGTGCCGTCGCTGGTGGGGAAGTTCAGCGGGTTGCCGCTATCAGTGGTGATGACCTCGGCCACTTCACGCATGCCGCCGTAAGCCTTCATGGCTTCAATCACCATGGTGTAGACCTCGGTGGGCACGGTGTGGCCGCCCTCGGTGGTGGTGGTGGTTGACATTGCGTTGCGGATGGCAATGGCCTGCTCGGCGGTGACGTTGTTGCCGTGGCGCATGTACAGGGCAACCGCGGCCAGCGCGTCGATGGTGTCGCCGCCTTTGCCGCCCTTGCCGGCTTGCTTGGCTGCGTCATCGAACTGGCGGGCGGCGTCGTCGTCCAGCATGCGCTGATGCGCTTTGATCTGCGCCGTCAGCCGGTTGCTGGTGTCGATGTGGCCATCAAACTTCGCCTGGTCTTCTTTGGACCAAGTGCGGTCGCCGTTGGCTTCGAGGAGCGCCTTGGCGGCGCGGTTTTCGTGGGAGAGTTGCTCCCGCAGTGCTTGGATGCTCATGATGTCCTTTCAGTTGAGCAAAAAAAAGCCGCCCGAAGGCGGCTGGCTGGCGCGGAAGCGCTCAGTTCTGGGGCAGCAGCGCTTCATAGCGGCTGCGGTTGAGGGCTGCGACGTTGACCGCGTGAGCGTCCAGGTCGGAATCGGTGGGCGCCGGCTTGTCGGCCGGCTTGGGTGCGTTGGGGTAGGCCGCCAGGTTCCAGCGGGCGGCCTTGGCGTCGTCTGCCTTCGGCGGCTGGATGACGCTGTCGACAAAGCCCGCGGCTTTGGCTTCTTCTGCGGTGAACCAGGTTTCAGCATCCATCCAGGCGGCAATCTGGTCAACCGTGGCGCCGGTCTTGCGCGCGTAGTCGGCACTGATGGTGCCGTCGATTTTTTCCAGCAAGTCGGCCGTGCTGCGCAGCTCGGCCTTGTTGCCCCAGGCCAGGGTCCAGCTGTTGTGCACCATGAACATGCCGCCATCAGCAATGTGCACCTGGTCGCCGGCCAAGGCCAGGTATGTGGCTGCGCTGGCGGCCAGGCCGTCGATGTAGGCTGTGACCTTGTTCCCCTTGGCCTGGTGCGCCCGCACGGCGCTGACCATGGCGCGGGCTTCAAACACGTCGCCGCCTGGGCTGTTGATGTGAAGGTCCACGTTTTTGGCGCCAGCCGACGCAAGGGCTTCCACCAAGCCCTTGGCGCTGACGCCCCAGTAACTGTCTATGACGTCATACACATAGATGGCGGCCACTTCACCGGCAGCTTCAGCGCGGATGGTGGGTGCGGGTCGATCTGCCCTGGCGTTGTCGCCCAGCAGCTGCAGAAGTTTGTTCTTCATGGTGTGGGCGCCGTGGCGCTGGTTGGTGCCGCCCGCGTGGCGCGGTACAGCTGGTCTGAATCGGGGCTGGTGTCTTTGGGCCGGTTCTGCAGGGCGCGGATCTCGTTGACGGTCATCCAGCCGTCGCCGGTGCCGGGCCCGCCAACGGCGGCGCGGAAGGCCTCAGACTGCGCTTTGCTGTCGCCGCGCAACAGCGCCTCCAGGCTGAACTCAACAAACTGGCCAGCCCGCCGGAACAGCTTGCGGTTGATTTCTTCCTCCCACCGCGCCAGCATGGGCTGCACGCTGAAGCGCACCCAGCCGAGCGTGACCTGCTCGACACCCGTGCCCCAGCTGCTGGTTTTCTCGCTGTCGCCAATGATGATGGGCGGCACGCCAAGCGCTTCGCAGATTTCGGCCTTGTCCATGCGCCTGGCGGCCATGATTTCCAAGTCCACCGCGGTGATGTTCAGCGGCACGATCTTGCCGCCGTTGGTGGCGACAAAGGGGAAGCGCTGGCCGCTGTCGGGGCCCAGGTAGGTGCGAACAAAGGACTGCCGGACCACTTCGGCTTGCTCAGTGTCCAGCTTGTTGGGGTACTCAATCGACACGCTGGGCATGCCGTTATTAGCCAGCGCCTTGCCCATGTAGGCCGCAGAGGACAAGCTGTTGCTGATGGCGTTGCGCGCAGCCCATTTGATGGCTGAGACGCTGCACTCACCATCGAAACCGAAGCCGGTGAAGTGCAGCATGTCGTCTTGGTCTACGCCGTAGGCGCGGCTGGTGACAGCATCCCACACGGCATAACGCAGGCGGCCGTCCACCGTGCTGACCTGCACCGAGTCTGGGTGGTGCGGCTTCAGCCCCACAATCTCACCACGCGGGCCGCGCAGGATTTCGGTGTGCTGATCACCCCTGAGCTTGACGCACAAGACTATCCACTCTTTCCACGCTGCGGCTGTCCAGGCGGGCGCAGGGCTTTCGTTGAGCATCCACCACACGGCGCTGGGCGGCGTGACGCGCTCACGGTCAGCCACAGCGTTGATGCGGTAATGATGCAGGGGCAGCTGAAGCACCACGCCGCCCAACTTTTCAAGACAGGCGTAGACCGTGCCCACCTGCATGGCGGTGCGGTCGGTGACTACAGGGCCGACGTTTTGGCCTGCCGGCGCAAACAGGTCCACCATGCTGGCGCCGCTGCCCGTGAGAGCCACCGGGCTACCGGCAGGCGGCGTTTCGCCATCAAATCCGTATCGTGCGCCCACAAACTTCATGCTGCGCGCTCCAAGACGCCAAGGTCATAGCAACCATCCACAGGGCCGTCTTCCTTGATGACCACGCGGCTCATGGCCACGATGAGCGCCACCGCGGCGTCGATCTTCAGCTCTGGCTTGGGCTTGCGCGGGAAGACGTTTTCGTTGCGGTCTTCCAGGCACTCGACGTTGCTCAGCATCCAGATGGCCGGCGGGTCTTCGGCAAAGTGGAAGCGGCCGGCATCAATGAGCGCTGCAATGGTCTTCATGGGGCCGCTGAGGTGGCGCGTCTGCATGGGCACATCCACCACAGCAAAGCCGCTTTGCTGCAGGCCTGGCGCAATCTCGCGGCTGCCCCAGGCGTCCATGGCAACTTCGCGGACGCGCACCACTTCGGCGTCAGCCTCCACGCTGTCCTGGATGGCGGGCAGGTCAATCATATTTCCAGACGTCTGCACCACATGGCCACCGGCCAGCCAACTGCGGTAAAGCTCGTTTTCAGGCTTGCGAATGGCGGCTTCTGGCAACCAGTGGCGGAAGAAGGCGTAGTAGTGGGCCACGCCGTCCACGTGCCGCTCAAACACCTTGGCTTTGCTGGCGACGTCGGTTTTGCTGGCCAGGTCCAAGCCGGCCACGCACTCTTCGCCAGCGAAGTCGGCCTCGTTCAAGGTGCGGTCCACCGCCTTCAGCAGGTTGGGCAGGTTCAGCCAGCTGTTGGCAGCGCCCACCCACTGGTTCAGGTGCTTGGTGCGGAAGACCGTGGCCTTGCGCGGGTCACGTACCGCAATCTCGTGGTCATGGCGCAGACTGTCCTCGTTGACGCTGACCCCAAGGTTCGGGTTAGCCTTGGCCAGCACTGCGGGGTCTGTCCAGTCGTCTTCGGCGTCGATGCTGAAGATGATGCCCCAGCGGCGCTCGTCAACTTCAAGGCCGTCCAGGATCTTCTGCAGCTGCTGCTGGTGGTCGTGGCACGGGCCGCCGATGTTCACGCCAGCGGTGGTGATGACCAACTGTAGCGGCTGCGCGCGTGCGCCCATGCCGGTGCCCATGGCGTCGTACTGCTCGGTTGTGGGGTGCTCGTGGTACTCGTCATGGATGGCGCCGTGCGGGCTGGCGCCGTCGCCGGGCTTGCCGATCAGGCGCTCAAACTTGCTGCCGTTGTCAGGCACTGCAAGGTTGCGGGCATTGACCAGCACGCCAAACTTGGCGCGGTACTCTGGCGTGGCCGCGGCCATCTTCTTGGCCGGGTCAAACACTTCGCCGGCTTGCTTCTCGCTGGTGGCGCCGCTGTAGACCTCGGCGCCATACTCGAAATCAGCGGAGAAGAGGTACAGGCCGATGATGGCGGCCAGTGCGCTCTTGGCGTTCTTTCGAGGCACAAACAGGTCTGCCTTGCGGAAGCGGCGCTTGAGCGTGTCGCTGTTGATCCAGCCAAAGATGCTGGCCAGCACAAACACCTGCCACGGCTCCAGGCGGATCAGCTCACTGCGCGCAGCCCAGTCGCCTTTGACGTGCGGGAGTAGTTCGGCAAACTGGCACACGCGCTGCGCGGGCAGGTAAGGCTTGCCGGTCTGCGGGTTCTGCTGCTCCATGTTGAAGCGGTACGGGAATGCCGGGTCGCCGGCCTCGGCTCGCTGCAGGTCGCGCAGGTGGCGCTCGCACGCCAAGCGCTGGTAGCGCGATGCGGGCACGCTGCCGCAGACAACGTCCAGCGCGTATTGGGTGGCAATGGCGGCAAAGTCGCGGTCAGTGCTCATAGTGCGCTGAATGCATTCTGCTGTGCGCCGGCGTCGTCCATGCCTGGCAGCCGATACTGGGCGTCGTTTCGGCTGGCCACCACCCGGGCGCGGGCGCTGGGGTTCATGCCGAAGCACTGCTCGGCAAGCTCAACCTGGCGCGCAAGGTCGCCAGCCAGGCGGCTGAGCGCGCTTTCACGCACAAAGCCGGTTGGCGTGGCCTGAACCAGCGCCTCAGTGGGGTCGCGTTTCTCGTCGCGCAGCTGCTGCTGGCGGGCGTCCAGTGCGCGCTCGGTCTGCTGCCAGCGCCCGTAGACCCGCACGTAACGCTCGATGGCGCTTCGGTCGATCTGCGTCAGCAGGTTTAACTCCAACAGCAGCGGCGTGATCCTGCGCCACTCTTTTTTTGCCTCCGGCGACAAGTGCGTCGGCATCGGCGGCAGCCCAACCTCTGGGTGCACACCGTCCGACAGGTCCGCAGCCCGCAGCGACTTGCGCGGCGCACCAGTGAAGGCGCGCACGTTGTCCGGCAGTGGGCGTGGTCCTCGTTGTCCCATGGCTAGAAAAAAGTTGGAAACCTATCCACGCGAAAAAGTGACAGATCGG
>JAULKP010066530.1:0-19807 GCA_032356005.1 Ulothrix subflaccida
GAATTTGATGAGATACCGACAATTCGATATATGTTCGATAATGATACTACTGGTAAAAAGAAAATGATGGAGAAACTAAAACGAGGCAAGAAGATTTTTACATGGGAAAAGTTCTTTAAAGATACTAAGATTGATTTGGAATGGGATAAATTCCTATCGAAAATGGACAAAAATGAAAGGGATAAATATCCTAAACAAATAGGTGATTTAAACGATTTAGTTATTTCGGCATGGATTACAAAGAATTCATGTTTATCTAAAATAAATGATTATTTTTCGGATTCAAAACTTGATGCATATCACTTATGATAAAAAAAGATTTTTTACAAATGATCGAAGAGCAATTCGAAGACTTTGAAAACGAAAGAAACAAGAGAAAAAACCTAAAGTTGATGATTGATTTCATGTCAACTAATATTTCTCATGAAGGCAAAGAATTTACAATGACAAAACCGAAACTTAAGGCAAAGTTTAAAAGTTCGGTATACATTAAAGAAACAAACAAGGGAAATTCACTTTTTTAAAGCAAAATTATATGACAGAATCCAAAGATAAAATTCAGCAACTTGATCAGTATTTAATTAAACAGAGAGAGGATTGGACTTCTAAAATAAAAGGATTAACCGAAGAATTAAAACTAGGTAATAATCTAGAAGGCGTAAGCGCTTACACACTTAGTTATCGCCAAATACTGGTTGAACACTTAGCAACCATGGGGAATCGTATCAAATCCCAAAAAGCAACAGTAGACAAGAGATATAAAGATAAATGGGTTGAATACTATAGTTATGACTATAAATTAACCGATAAAATGCGAGAAAAGTTTGTTGAAGCAGACATCGCAGATGATACAACTATCCTTGAGTTATTAGTGACTCAAAAAAGTTTTTTTGAGGGATCAATTAAGACACTTGATAATATGGGCTTTGCAATAAAGAATCGTCTAGATATTTCAAGGTTGTAAAAAAGATCGAATGAAGTTTGATTTTAACATTAACAGAAGACAATCAATATTTAAGAATTGATGAAGCTACTGAAATTGAGTTAGAGCAGATTAGAATCTCTTTAACCAAAAGAATAGAAAGTTGGAGGTTTCACCCTCTCGTAAAACGCGGAGTTTGGGATGGATACGTATCATACATTAAAGATGATAAATGGATTCCTGCCGGACTTTGGCGTCATATCATGTCAATATGTAAAGAATACAGATTTGAACTTAAAATCGAAGGTATTAAAAGACTTATTGACTCAAATATTAACGCAGAACAATTTGAAGAATGGGCATTAGACTTCTTTAAAGGTTCGCAGTTCACTCCTCGAGACTATCAAATCGAGACTGCATATAACATTTTAAAATTTAGAAAATGTCTTGCAGAGCTAGCTACATCTGCTGGTAAGACACTGATTAGCTTTATGACAGTTGCATATATGCTTGAAAAACAGCATGCTACCAGAATACTTTTTATTGTACCAAACGTTTCATTAGTAGTACAAGCCCATGAAGATTTTCATGAATATAACTACCGAAACCGAATTGATTTAAGAATCCAACAAATATTTGCAGGACAAGAGGTCAAAAACAATAAGAATATAATCATTGGAACATATCAATCCTTAATTAAAAAGGATGCAGCATACTTTGCAGAATTCGACGCAGTTATTGTCGATGAAACACATAAAGCGAAAGGAGCATCAATCAAAGAAATCCTGAGCAAATGTGTTAATGCAAAATATAGATTTGGACTTTCAGGTACCATACCAAAAGATGGAACTCTAGACAAATTAACCCTAATGAGTCAGACCGGACCTGTTATTAGCGAAGTTAAGGCAAGTTTCTTACAAGAACAAGGACATATTGCACAGTGCGTCGTTAAAGTTATTGAAATGAACTATGCAACTCCAAAACAGAGAACTGCATTTATGGAACTTGCACAGAATAAATATGACAGTAAGGACGTATTTTCATTAGAACAAAACTTCGTAATCACGAGCGATGCCAGACTTAATTTTATCTCAAACGTAATTTCAAGAATACCAAGAAATTCACTAGTGCTTTTCCATCGTATCGAACACGGTCAAAGATTATATGAAAAACTGCGACAAGAAAGTAATAAGCGAGTATTTTATGTTGATGGTGGAACCGCTTCAGATATTAGAGAGGAATATAAAAAGAAGATGGAAGCTGGAGAGGAAATTGTAATTGTTGCAAGTTTTGGAACATTCTCAACTGGTATCTCGATCAAAAAAATTCACAACATATTTTTCACGGAATCATTTAAGTCTGAAGTAATTATTAGACAATCAATTGGTCGTGGATTGAGACAACATCACTCAAAAGACAAAGTATTAATTGTCGATTTCGTCGACGATATTAGAACAATAGAGTGGGATAATTACCTTTATAAACATGGAAAAGTAAGGCAATCTATATACAAACAAGAGAAATTCGAATACACTGTAAAGAAAGTGGATTTTGATGGAGATATATAAACATAATAACGTAATAAAAAAACATATTAAAAATGGCACAAGTTAACAAAATCTCTTCATTTAAGAGTTTTACTGAGATCAAGAATCAGGAAACTACAATGAAACTAAGAGAAGAAAACAATGCAAAAAGACAGGAAACTGTTGGTAAAATTGGAGCAATCCTTGATGAAATGGGTTTAACATCTTTATCTGAATTAGATGAGGATAAAAAACAAGCCCTAATCAGCAAAATGTTTGGAAACGTTTCAGAAGATGAAGCAGAAGATATCGAAGACGAAATCAATAAATTAGGAGAACCTAAAAAATTGGAAGATGAAAAATTAGAAGAAGGAAATGCCTTTATTTTTGCAGCATCAAAAGCTAGACAAGAAGGAAAATCTGAATTTGAATTTAATGGTAAAAAATATAAAGTAACCTTAAAGAAAGATACTGGTCTTAAAGAAGGTAATGCTTTTGGAGATGCTGTTAAAAAAGCAAAAGAAGATGGAGAAACAGAATTTGAATTTGATGGTAAAACATACAAAGTTGAAGAATCTTCAGTTAATGAAGGTAAACATGGTATGGCTAAAAAATTACTTAAAGGAATTGTTGATGGAAATTCATCAGAGGCTGAAGGTATCAAATTATCAAAAGAATTAGCTGATCATTATTTATATTGGATTAACACATCGCCTTACGGTAAGAAAAACGAAAACTTACCATTGTACATGTTAATTGACGCAAGTTTTAATTGGGGAATCGAAAGAGGTTTACCTAAAGAATTAAAAGCAGAATTAGATGCTTTAAAAGATTCAGTAAAAAAAAATGAATCATTTTTAAATGAAGCTCGTTCAATTGCTAAAATTCAAAACGAATGGTCAAAAGTAACTACTGAAATGGCTGATCTTGCTGCTAAATGGAAAGCTGCTGAAGGAGATGCTAAAGCAGAATTACTTGCTCAAATGAAAGAAAAAACTGCTGTAAAAAAAGGATTAGAATCTGAATTAGATGCTGCAGTTGCAGGAAAAGATAAAGATCTAGAATTAGTAGTTTCTGAAGCATTCTATAGATTACCTAAAGATGTTATTGGAAATGAATTATATTTAGCATCTAAAAATTTAACAAACTTATATAATAGTTCAGCTACTGGAAACGATATCGATACTGGTGTTGTTGATTCTATTGTTAAACAATTAAACACTGTTAAAAAATCTGCTAAGAAATTTAATAGTGCAGAAGAAGTTGCTGGAACTGTATATGAAGGCGCTGTTAAACAATTCGATGCTGATTTTAACGATATGGTTAAAAATATCAAATCAGGATATGGATGGATTGATCCAGAATATGTAGCAGATACTTGGGAAAATTCAAGTGACTCTATTGATTTTGAATTAGTTAAAGGAGAAATCTACAAAAGATTAATTGCAGCTAAATTGTTAGCGTATGCTGATGATGAAGATGAAGAATCTGCAGGACAATATATTAAATCATTAAAAGAATTAGGGATTAAAGAATCTGTTGAAGTTAATGAAACTGAAGTTAACGAAGCAGAAATTAAATCTGACGATGAATTTAAAGAATATGCAATGTCAGTTTTGAAAAAAGCGTTTGGTGCTGATTTCGACGAAGCTAAAGGAGAAGAAGTTGCTAATGGAATTCTTAAAAAATGCGATGGAGATTACGGAGCATGTGTTGGAATGTTAACAAGTTCTCTTGGAGAATCAGTTGTTGTTGAAGGATTTGATGCTAAGTACTGGGAAGACTATCATAATGATGATTCTGGTAAACTAGAAAATCCTAATAACATACAAATTCAACAAGAAGTAGAAGCATGCGCTGAAGAGTGGAATGATAATAATGAAAATGGCGAAGAGAACGAAATCAAACCAGCTACTGAAAAGAAAGTAATAAAATTGGCAAAAGAATTTGTTAAAGCAAAAGGTTGGATCTCATCTGATGTTATTGAAGCAATGCTTGCTCAAGAATAATTAAAATAATTTGAATAAATAATACCTGATGTTTTACCATGTCAGGTATTTTTATTATATTTACACTATGAAAACAAGAATCCTTAATTTTAATCAATTCATAACTGAAAAGTACGAAGTTCAATTAAATGAGCAGTTAATATTAGAAGGTGGAGCAGCTGGACATATGTCGCATCCATTCGATAATAATAACTTAACGTTTGCTGACTTTAAGAATATGATTATTGGCGGACTTCAAGGAGAATTAAACTTTGAGGAGGAACCTACTGAAAAAACAGATGGTCAAAATGTTTTTGCAACTATTCAAAAGGGTGAAGTTAAATTTGCCAGAAATAAAACTGAATTGCAAAGCCCAATGAACCTTAAAGATTTTCAGAATAAATTTGAGGGTCATGCTAGTAAATTAGTGCAAGATACTTTCCAATTTGCTGCTGCTGATTTAGCTAACTTACTTATAAAGTTACCCGCAAAAACACAAGAGGAAGTGTTCCAGAATGGTCTGAACTTCATGAACATGGAGTTGATATATTCTGCAAATCCTAATGTTATTCACTATGATGTTGATGTAATTCAATTCCATGGTGTTAAAAAGACCGATGGCGCTGGAAATATTATCGGAGACGATAATAGTGCGGCTAAAAGTGTTGCAAGTATATTAAAAGACTTAAATGCTCATATCGGAAGTGTATTTACAATTATTCCTCCACAAGTTATTAAATTACAAAAAGATATAAACTTCGAAGAGAATCAAGCTAAATTTATTGGAAAAATCGAAGCACTTAGAAACAGATATAATCTAACAGATGCTGATTCAGTTGCAAGATACCATGAAATGTGGTGGAGAGAGCAAATTGAATCTATTTTTGGTGATTTGCCTCAGAATATTAAAGAAGGTTTATTACTTAGATGGGCTTATGATGATAAGAAAACATTAAATATGCGTTCATTAGACAAAGAATTGACTAAAGCACAATCAGATGCTATTAAGAAATTCGACAAAGAAGACGCTAAAAAGAAATTTAAAGAAAACATTAGACCATTTGAAGACCTTTTCTTAGAATTGGGAAGTGTTATCTTAAAGAATGCAAGTAATTTTGTTGCTGCTTCTCCAGACAAAGAAATGCAAAGATTGCATAATGAAATCAGAACAGAAGCTGACAAAATTAAATTAAACGGAGACCTTACCCAAATAGAGAAAGTTGCAAAAGAACTTGACAGATTAGAAAGAATTGGAGGAATCCAATCTATTATACCAACTGAGGGTATTGTATTTTCATACAAAGGACACATGTACAAATTAACAGGAACATTTGCTGCGATTAATCAGCTAATGGGAATTATAAAATACGGAAGATAATGGCATTACAAAAATTAAGAGAGCACTTTAACGAAACGAATAGAGAATCTTTTATTGATATGTTAAAGAATAGGGTGTTAGTAACTGAAAAAGTTGCAGCGCCTACTTTTCTTGTTAGGAGAAAATCAGACGGATTTGAATATTACAAATCTTCTAATTCTGACAAATTAAATCTAGTTGACAGAACCGTCATTTCATTATATGAAATTGCTATCAATTACATGCAAAGTTTGCCAAACTCTATTAAAGCTGAAATGCCAGACGATTGGAGATTTGGATTTGATTATTTACCAGAACTTGGAGCATCTAAAATATCTTACACAAATACACCAACAAATAATTTAATACTTACGCACATCCAACAGATTGGAGAAAATGGTAAGGTTAAAAAAACAATCAATGATCCTGAAATATTAAAGAAATGGTCGAAAGTATTAAATGTACAAGCACCTAATATAGTATTTGACGGATATTTATCTCAATTACAAAAAGACGAATTATTAGATTTATTATCAATGAGCGATAGAGAATTTTCTGACTCATTTGATTATTTAATAGAAACTAAAGATAAATCTAGCTTCACAAGCAAAATATTTAAACTATTTAATCCAAGTATTAGTTCAACATCCCTAAACCCGGATCTTGAAAGCGAGATCGATGGACTTATTGTTAATTTTATTGACGGTAAATTTATGAACTCATTCAAGCTTGAAGATTTTAATAGAACAATCCCAGCAGAAGACCAAAGTTCAAGTCACATGTACCAAATTGCAGTTACTGACGTTTTAGAATATTTGGCGCAATACAATTTAGACGATATTAAATTAGAAGAGGAAAGTGCAGATTACAGATACCTTGAAACATTATCAGTTATCTTTAATTCTTATATTGATAAAAACTCTTCAAAATATATTGGTGTTAATTTTGAAAGCGCAGAATTTTCATCTGCTGAATCTTTTAAATTAAATACTAAATACATTAAAAATGAAAAGACATTAAAATTCGTAGCAAACGATGTTTTAGCAGAGCTTTTTAAAATGATTTTAAGTTCTTTCAGAAAGAAAAGAACAAAAACAACCGATCTTATTGATGAAGATACTATGAAACGTATGAATGAAATCATCGATAAAATCAGCGAAAAAATATTTGTTGAACATACTGACGAGAATTCAATCTATGACTATCAGAACTTTATGTTACACAATAAAATTAAGGCTTCTGTTGATTTAAATGAGGCTCTTAAAGTAAATCACACTGAACAGGGAAAACAACCAGTAAATATGTTTGTTGGTAGATTTCAACCATTTACATTAGGGCATGCTAAAGTATTAGAAGCACTTCATAAAGAGAATGGGTTTCCAGTAGTTGTATTTTTAGTTAAATCAAAAACCAAAAAGAAGGGAGATGAATTTAGCAGACCATACGATGAAAACACTCAAATTGAAATGTTCAATAATGTTAAAAAACAATACACATTCTTAAAAGAAATATTTGTTGTTCCAACTGGAGGAATAGATACTATGTTTAACGAAATAAGACCAAAATACGAACCAGTACTTTGGGGAACAGGAAGCGATAGAATGGCAAGTTATGGCTATCAAGTTAATAATGATTCTTATAGAGATCAATTAAATGTAAGAGCTGATTTTGGACTTTTTGAAATTCCAAGAACGGATGATGATATTTCGGCTACCGCTGTTAGAAACGCATTATTAGCAAATGATGAAAAACAATTCAATAATTTAACTCCAAAGGCAATTCATGGAATGTACGCTGAATTAAAATCTAAAATTGAAGATTCAATGGGAGTTGTTGCTGAAAGTGTTTCGACAGAAATCATGACATTTGAACAGTTTATTAATAAAGATATATAAAACATAAATAAAATAAAGATACTATGAATTTTAATGAATTCTTAAATGAATCTAGCTTAAAACCAATGGGATTAAGTAAAGATGAAACTAAAAAAGTAGCAGAAACTTATGCTAAAGCCATTTCAAAATTAGATGGCGGAAAATGTACCGTAAATATGAGAACATTAGAAGAAGATTCTTTTGATCTAGATTTTAATGGTGAAGAATTTGATGGTGGTTCATATTCAATTGATTCTGATGGTAATGTTTATAATAATGCTATGGGAGTTGGTATGAAAACACCACCAATCTACGGTAAATGGAATGATTCAGTAGATGCTATTATTAAGAACATTAAAAAAATAAGCGAATCAGTAGTTACTGAAGCTGCTAAATTTAAAAACACTGAAAATTTTGAAGATTTCTTAGAGGAAATTGACGGTATGCCAGAATCAGCAATTAAAAAAATCATGGGTAAAGATTATATCGATACTCCAGGAGGTTATGCTGATGAAGCAGAAGATTACGATAATGACATTATTGAATATATGATTTCTAATATGGGTCGTAAAGAATTTGAAAAACTACAAGATTGGTGGGAATCAAACGTTGCAGAATCTGTAGTTACTGAAGCTAAAGCATTACCTTTAGATAAATTAGTAGACATGGTTGGAGATAAACCAACTTGTTATAACTTAGCTGACTTTGTTTATACAAACTATGACAAAGTAACTGGTCTTAGAAAATCAATGAGAAATGATGAGATGGATTTTCCTATGGAAATCATCGATCTAGTAGATCACTATGGATTCGACATTGATGATTTTACTGACAAATACGGAATGGCTGCAGAATCAATAGTTACTGAAAGAAACATCACAATCAAAAGACAATATACTGAAAATCATCCAGCTGTTGTAGTTGGTAAAGCTGCTAAAATTAGAAATAAAGTTTTAGAAGCGATTAAAGATGGCAAGATTTCTCAAGAAGAGTTTGATAACTTGTTAAAAGAAATGACAGCAGATTCTAAAAGATGGTTAAGAAGAAATTCTCGTCACTTTAATGTATCTGAAGATGGAATTAGTTTATCTAAGTCTGGAAAATCAATCCTTAAAAATGTTATGGTTTCTGAAGCTACTGAAAAGGCTCCAAAGATTTGGGTTCCTGGTGGATTTGACAAAGCAATTTCAAAATATCCAAATAATAAAATTACTAGAAAAATTGTATTAGATGCAGCAGTTAAATGGGAAGTAGATCCAGAGGACGCTATCTCTTATGTTGAATATGGATGGGCTATAGATTTAGATGAAAATAAAAACACAAAAGATATGAAAACAAAATTTATTTACGAATCTTTCGCTGAATTCGTTGAAAACAAATTAAACGAAGGTACGTTAAACGAGGCTTTTGCATCAGCAAAACTTGCAAGTTTATTAATGGGTGCGTATGCAATGCCAAAAGATCTTCCACAAGCCTTCTACAATATGTCAAAATTAGCTCTTGATAAAATTCAAGATATTGATATTATTGAATTGACTCCAGAACAAGCAAAGAAAGAGAAAAGAGAAAGTGCTGTTTATTTATACTTTACAACTAATGAAAAAGAAAATCCATATGCTGGTAAAAATTCATGGAATGCAACTAATGTTCCAGCAAACACATTATTAGCAATTACCGATGGTTCTAATGAATGGATGAATGCTGAATGGAGCAAACATAGTAAACAAGCTACCGGTAGAACATTAGTAAAAACTAAAAGAGATGATTCTGCTGGATTAAATAAATCAAGCGCTAGCGATCAATATGGTACTGGTATTTCAAGTTTGAAACAAGTAGTTGATTTAGCAGATAGAGCATATTGTTTAGACTTAACGATTCTTAGAGCAAGATATTCTACAACTGCGTTAAAAGCAGAAAGAGAAGGTGCAAGAAAAGGAGCAACTGCAATCATGGATCCTAGAGCATTTAGAGATGAAAACAAAGCAAGATATAACGCGATCTTAGCACAAAAAGCTTCTGAATTACCAATGGATAAAATAGTTTTAGATGCTATTGAAGAATTATCAAATCAAATTAAAGACGCCTTAGTTAATGCTGAAAAAGGTAAATACGGAGAACTTATTATGGGTCTAGATCCTAAAGGACGCGAAGTTAAATTAAGCGACGCTTCGAACTTAATGAGAGGAATCTTAGATGAGTACCAAAGATATGTCGGAGATGTCGCAGCTTCTGAAAAAGAAGTAGCAGCAGGATATGGAACTTCATATTATGATAGAAGTATTAAAGAACGTTCTAAAAACATTATGGACCGTGTTAAGAAAATCGAAAACAAAAATTACGCTTGGTAATTAAAACAATAGAAACTATGAAACATATACAATTATACGAGCAATTCGTAAATGAAAAAGCGTATCAAATGACCGGAATTTACGGTGCTAAAGGTATTGCAGGAAAAGTATTATTCGCATTCAAAAAAGAAATCGAAAAAATCCAATATAGTGGAGATGCTGAATCAACATTAGCAGAACTTAACGATGTTTGGTCAAAATGGGCCGATAAAGAAGGTGCTAAAATTGTTGAAGAACTTGTTTTAAAACAAGTAAAAGACAAAGAAGCTATTGTTTATGTTCTTGCAACATTAGGAGGATATTTATGGGAAGCTGAAACAGTTAATAGATTAAATTCACCAGGAAACGATGAATTGTTTGTTACTATTCAAGGTGATTTTGTAATTAACGTTGGTTTTGCCGATGATGTTGATTCTAATAAATTTGGTAGAAAACTTGATGGTATGCAAAATTCTGCAATCGCAAGCAGTAGAGAAACTGCAGTTATTGGAGCATACGATGGAGCAGTAGGCGAAAACAATATTGAAATCAGAACAGGTTTCTATTTATCAATAGACGCGAAATAATATGCCAAGTACTAGCAAAGCTCAACAGCGACTAATGGGAATGGCATACTCTCTTAAGAAGGGAGAAATGGACCCTAAAGATGCAAGCCAAGAAGTTAAAGATCTAGCAGATTCAATGACACTAAAACAGTTAAAAGACTTTGCAAGTACAAAACATGAAGGACTTCCAGAAGTAGCAGAAGGAGTTGCACCAGCAAACATTGGAGGAATGGGAGCAACATTACTTCCAACATCAACACAACCAGGATCTGGTGATATTTTATCAGGAGCTGGAGATGCAGAAGAGGAATACTTAAAAAGAAAAAAAGAGAGAAAAGATTACTTAGCAAAAATGAAAAAATTTAAAACATTTGAACAATTTCTTAATGAAAGTTCTGGAGACGCAGTAAATACATTTGCAAACGATGAGCAACAGGAAGGATATGATGCTAAAGTTTTTTTAGGACATTTTGATGGTAGAAGTTTTAAAGCTCAGGTTTGTACGAAATTATGGCCAGACGGAGTACCTGTAACTAAACACTTTTCAAAATTCCAAGATGTAAAATTAAAAGGAGAATTTCAATTAGTAGATTCAGATCGTGGATGGTGGTATATACAAGGACCGAAAGGAGCTTGGTACGCTGTTAAACACGCGGACTATGGAACACCTCCATTTGAATATTAATAATTTGAGTATCATCGAATTACCACTCTATGGATAGTCTCCATAGACCAAAGACCCTAAGAAATTAGGGTCTTTTCTTTTTACTGAAACTTTTAAAAGTTATTCAATATAATACCTATCCAAATAATAGATATGAACTACATTTTCAGACCAGAAAATTATAAAGATTGGGCAAAATCTGCTATTCAAAAAATAGGGAAGACACTTGATTCTTGTACAACAATCGAACAAGTAGATGTATCTAAAAGAATGATTGATAACTTTGTTATAATAACAGCACTCGAAGAAGATGTTCAAGAGGAGGAGCTAGAATCATTAATGAGGCTATTTTGGCTAAAAATAGACCTAAAAAAGCAAAGTATTTTTGAAACAAAATAAGAATATCCTGTATAAGTTAAGAACTAAAAAATAATCAAAATGAAATTCGTAGACGCTTTAAGACAAGAAGACATTGTAACAGAAAATGGAATGGCAACAAATTCAACTTCGTTGAATGCATGCGTTGATCTATTTTTTAATATTGGAGCAATGAGAGGGCAAGACAAAGAACGTTTAATTCGTACTTTTTCTTTAGCTTTTAATGAAGATCCTAAACGAGCTATGAAACTTTTGTTCTGGGCAAGAGATGTTAGAGGTGGTGCAGGAGAACGTCAAGTTTTTAAAGACATTTTAGTTTACTTAGCTGAAAATCATGATTTGGCTTTAAAACCAAACTTAGGCTTAATTGCAGAGTATGGTCGTTTTGATGACTTATTATCTCTTTTTGGAACTTATTTAGAAAATGATGCATTAATTATAATTGAAAATGCTATTAAAGCAGAAAATGGTTTATGCGCAAAATGGATGCCACGTAAGGGTCAAAATGCTGAAAAGTTACGTAAATTCATGGATTTATCTCCAAAACAATATCGTAAAACTTTAGTTAATTTAACTAATGTTGTTGAAACTAAAATGTGTGCTAAAGAATGGGATTCTATTGAATTCGGTAAATTACCATCAGTAGCTTCAGCACGATACCAAAAAGCTTTTGGTAAAAATGCTTACGAAAGTTATTCAGCGTATATCCAATCTTTAGTGAAAGGTGAAGCTAAAATTAATGCAGGTGCTGTATATCCTTATGACATTGTTAAATCATTAGGATTCGGAAATTCTACAGTAGCAAACGAGCAATGGAAAGCACTTCCTAATTATTTAGAAGGAGCAAACGATATGATTTTACCAGTAGTGGACGTTTCCGGTTCTATGGACTGTTCAGCAGGAGGTAGTAAAAATGTAACATGTATGAATGTTGCAATTTCTTTAGGACTTTATATTTCTGAAAGAAATGAAGGTCCTTTTAAAGATGCTTTTATTACTTTCTCAGATAAACCACAACTACAAGTATTAAGTGGTTCATTGAGCGATCGCTACGCACAGATGGCGACTTCCGATTGGGGAATGTCGACAAATCTCGAGGCAACGTTCAAGCTGATCCTAGATCAGGCCACTAAGCATAAACTATCTCAAGATGAGATGCCAAATAAAATCCTAATCCTATCAGATATGGAATTTAATCAGGCAACTGGTTCTAGAGGTTGGGGAATTAATAGAACTGAAGCTTGGAATCCAACTGCTCATCAGATGATTGAGAAAATGTATGAAGATGCAGGTTACAAAGCACCTCAAATGGTTTATTGGAACATTCAATCCAGAAATGGTGGAGTACCAGTAGCATTTGACAAACAAGGAACTGCATTGGTTTCTGGATTCTCTCCAGCGATTATGACAAGCTTACTTGGAGGAGATATTGAATCTCCACAACAAATAATGGACAAAACAATCTTGAGCGAGAGATACGCTCCAATTGTTTAAGATATATAAAGAAAAACAAAGTTAATATGAAGCATATTAAATTGTACGAGGAATTTGTAAATGAAGGTATCGACACAAGAGAAAATGTAATTGAATTGTTACAAAAAGAATTAGATTGGAATAAGCCGACATTAACATTAGCAAATGACAAACATGTTAAAATGTATTCAACTTCTAAAAATAAACTAACAACATCAAATGGAATAGTTTATTGGGGAATGTCAGGTCAAAGTTTACTCAAAGATATTAAAGAAATTTTAAAGAAAGCTAACATTAATGCTAATGTTTTTAGAGGATTTCAAACAAGTATGAGAGACGATGAACATGACTATATTATTATTTTAAATTAAAGAAATTAGGTTCCTTACAGCAAACAATACTCAAGCAATTATTAACTAGCAACGGAATGGAACCTGGCGGATAGGTACAGCAAAAAGTACACACAGCTATGATAGAGTCTAGATAAAAACGTGGAGTTTTAAAATGGTTCGCCCTCTAAAACATTGAAGCGCTAGACAAGTGAAGTTTAACACTGAAAAATGGATCACAAGTCATACCACCCCAATAGGTGCAAGTAGGATGTAGTCGAAGTTTTAGTAGACTCTCGCGAAAGCTAAGCCGAAGACTATAAAGAGGGTTATTCTGCCGAGAAGAAAATTACGAACAACTATCCCGTATTAGATTAGAATCCTGGTAAAAATTGTTAATAACTTTTTTAACCAGGATTTTTTTATGTCAAATGTTTTGATTATATTTACATATCAAATTAAAACTTATACATTATGACAACGATTTCAATTCAAGACCAAGAACGTTACAATCAAATTATGAATACTCAAACATACTTGACTCAAGAAGAGTATGATTTTGTAGTTTCATATGATCCTGATGTAAAAAACAATTTTATGTATATTGGTAAATGGGATAAATCCTATGATTATTTAAACCTAAACCTATATTCAGAACACGACCATGAAAAACGCCAGTTTGAAATGGAAACTGGAGTTGTTGGAAGTTATGACGATCCTAATTATTTACGTGCATAAAAAACAAAAGCAATATATAACATATAATACTTAAACACAAATTATGAATATTTTAGATGAAGCAAGCGGTATTGTAAATAACCGTTCAGAAGAAGCAGATAGACAATATGGACCTTTCTCAGAAGGCATGGATAGAGCTGCGATGATTTTTACCGGTATGACAGGAATTGAAGTTACCGGAGAACACATGTTTAAGGCATTAGTTGCACTTAAATTCTCAAGAGAATCTTACAACCACAAGCGTGATAACTTATTAGATGCAGTTGCATACATCCAAGGACTGGATAACTACATCGAAGAAAAACAAAACAATGGTTAATATTTACGAAGTTTTAGAATCGTTAAAGGGCAAGAAGATCGCAATTGATGATGTAGTAACTACGTATAGCTCGAAAAAAGCAAGTCACAAAAGTGCATGGGCTTTTCTACTAGCAAATCAATTACGGTCTTTAGGATTGGAGGCAGAAGTACTTACAAAGTCCGAAGATATTCAACAATATGATGTTTGGATGGTTGCCCTTCCGATGGAATTCCAAGGGTCTTATAATCTATTTGGTGGAGCAACTGATGAACCAGCAGAGAGAATTAAAAGATTCTTAGATTTTAAAGGAGAAATCTATTGTTTAAACCGTGAAATGCCAGATGTTGGAGCCTTTGCTCAAAGTCGAATGAGAGCGTGTTCAGAATTATGGGCAACTCTTGATGTTGAAGCACTTACAAAAAGAAGTAAAGAAACCAAAACAATCGAACTTAAATTAAATTCAGGTACTTTTGTCTTAGGAGATTCTCACTCAGTTTCAGTATATCATCCTGGAGGAAACATTAGCAGAAATGATGGTAAAACATTATTTGGTGTTATGAAAGAGGGAATGCAAACCTACGTTCCTGAAGGAACCACTCATTTGATAACTTACTTCGGTAATATCGATGTTAGACATCACTTATGTCGCCAAGAAAAACCAGTTGATGCAACTAAAAAACTTGTAAAGAATTATTTTGAACACCTAAAATCTCTTAATATTGAAAAGATTTCAGTTGTTAAATTACTTCCAATTGAGTTTGAAGAACGCAGAATCCCAAAGACTGGATATTATAAAGGAACCCCATTTATTGGTTCTCAGCGTGAAAGAACTCAATTAATGCAGATCTTTAACGAAGAGGTTGTAAATCTCTCGGCTATATATAATATGAATGTAATCGAATGGCCAAGTAATTGGTATGAGGAAGATCCAAAGTATTTTGCTGATACTTATATGGAGAAACCAGGTTCCGTTCACCTATCTAGAGAGTTTTATCAGTTTGATTTCGAGACGTCCGAAAAAAATAAAACATTAAAGAAAACTATTAACAGTCTTTTTTGAAACTTTTTAAATAAAGCAAGTATAAATTAATATAAAATTAAATTTTTAACAAAATGAACAAAATTAAAGTTGGAATTATCGGCACAGGAAATTGTGCAAAATCATTGGTTGAAGGAGTTCAGTTCTATACAGAAAACACGAACAATATTACCGGTATGATGAAATCAGATATTGGAGGTTACAAAGCCGAAAATATTGAATTTACATGTGCGTTTGAGATTGACGAACGTAAAGTTAATCAAACTCTTGGAGTTGCATTAAAACAAAAACCAAACTGTGCGTATGACATCGTTGATGTTATTACTTCTACAGCGCCAGTTTACGAAGCACCTGTAATCGACGGTTACGCTGCATTAATGGATAACTATCCAGAAGCAAACAGATTTTTAGTTGATGAGAAATTAAGAAACTCAACTGACAAAAATCGCACAGATTGGACTAGTAGAAAGGCAAGAGAGTGGAAAGATCAAATCATTGCTAAATTAAAAGAGCATGAAGTAGAAGTATTGGTTAACTATTTACCAGTAGGTTCTCAAAAAACTACAGAATTTTGGGCTGAAATCTGCCTAGAAACTGGAATTTCTTTCGTAAACTGTATTCCTGTATTTATTGCATCTGATCCTGCATGGGAGCAAAGATTTATTGATGCTGGAATTCCATTGATCGGAGATGATATGCGTTCTCAATTTGGAGCGAGTATTTTATCTCAAATGTTACAAGAGCTTGCTTTTGAAAGAGGTCACCATGTAAAAGCGCACATTCAACGTAACGTTGGAGGTAACACAGATTTCTTAAACATGGAAGATAAATCTCGTTTAGCTTCTAAAAAGATTTCTAAAGAAAACGTTATCCGTGCACAAAATGAAATTAGAGGAATCTCAACTGAAGATTCATTTTTACATGCAGGTCCTTCTGAGTATATCTCATTCTATGGAGATAACAAAGTTGCTAACTTCCGTTTAGAACTTGAAGGATTTGGAGGAGCGCCAGTTCTTTTTGATGCTCAATTAAGCGTACAAGATTCACCAAACTCTGCAGGAGTTGTAATCGACGCAATTCGTTACTTAAAAGTAGCGAGAGAATTAGGAGTTGTAGGAGCATTAAGAGGTCCTTCAGCGTTTACACAAAAAACTCCACCAGATCAGATGATGTTCTCGGATGCTGTTTATGAGTGTACTGAATTAGCAGCAAGACGCTTAACTAATTCTACAAGAAAGCAATTAGTTGCCAAAACTAACGCTCTTTAATTAATTAACTTATGAAAAAGAGAGCTTACGAGCTCTCTTTTTTTATCAAAAAAGACGGCGAATGTTAAATATTTTTAAAAAGAAAAAAACAAACGAGGAAGTTTATGGATATGATTTTGATGGAGTAATTTCAATAGGAATTACACCAAGATCAGAACATGATGTTATTATAACTGGTAGATGTATCGATGAACAGGAAGAAATTAAAGCGATCTTAAAAGAACGTGGAATTAAATGCAAAGTTTATTTTAATCCAATGACTCTTGCAGAACGAGGAAATCATACAGTAGAAGCTAGAACATATTCTGGAAATCACAAAGCTTTCACTATTGAAACTCTTTTAGATAATGGAGTCAACATTACAAGATTTTTTGAAGATGATCCGATTCAATACCAAATTATTCAGGAAAACCTTCCTCAAATTCAATTAGTAAATGTAGTATCTTCTTTGGTAAAAAAATAAATATGTGGACAGTAGAACAAAAACAATTTAATAAATTAAAAAGAGAATACTGCACGTATTTAGGAGCAACTGAAAGAATCGATAGAGACATGATTAAAGATTGTCTTCGACATTATATACATGACGATGTTGATTATACTGGTAAAGTATGTTTGGATCTTGGTGGTAATGTCGGCGGTTTTACTAAAATTGCAATTGATGGAGGAGCATCCGCAGTTTATACTGTAGAATGCGATACAAGAAATTTTGAAAAGCTTTCAAATAGTTTTGCAAATGAACCAAAGGCAAATATAATGCATGCTGCTGTTTCTGGATGTGAAGATAAAACTATTAAGATCTATAAAGGAAATTCAGGAGGATCACACTGTTCAACTTCAATTATCAAAAGAAATTCATTTAATGAATATGACGAAGTTAGAAATATTCACATTAAAGAACTTCTAGAAACCTACAAACCAGATATTATCAAAGTCGATGTTGAAGGAGCAGAGTATGATATAATTCAAGATATCGCCGCATATTATCCTGATGTTCTATTTATAGAATTACACATGGGTAAAGTAAAACAATTTGCACAACCGACAATTGACTTATTAACAGGATTATACCCTAAAAATCAAGTTAATAGTTTCGAAGTTTTCAAACATATCGGAGGATATGATTGTTGGTTTAAAAAATAAAAACAAAAATGGAAAACTTAGCAGAAATTGCAAACATGGACATTATTAGAGATGTAGGAAGATTCTTTAATAAAGTTAATGAAAGAGCCCTTTTCAATATGGGAGTTCTTGATAGTTATGATAGTGGAGGAGACGAAGCACTTGGAGAAACTGTAGAATATTTCCATCCTCAAATTACGTTGGATGATCGTATGCGATATATCATGGAGAACATTGTAAATGCTCCAATGTCTATGGACAATATTATATGCAATACAATTATTTCCCACTTTTATGGAGCCAGAGGTATTCACCAAGTATTAACAAGAGACCCAAATCCAAAAACAGCTCTAGTAGATTTTGAAAGATTATTAGTCGATCGAGATTATGAAGATAAAATCCGTAAGAATTTAGAGGATGCTGTTTCTTTAGGTTTACCAATCTATGGATCTACCGAGTTACGTACCAGTCTTTTTGGAGCCGCAAATAATTATGTTGCGGAATTGAGAAATCAACCAAGAGATGCTCATAAAGTTAACATTCTCTTATGGGTTGCCTCTTTTATACCTCGAGGAATCACTGGAAGGATGGCCCAGGTTAACTCTTTATCTGAGATGTTTAATATACTAACAGAAATTGAAGGTGTAGGGTCTTATTACGGATATCACTGTTCAACGTCAAATTCTGTAAATCCAAGAATCAATATAGACCACGATGAAAGATATTGTGTTCCAGGTCCTGGCGCTAGATTTACTTTAGATTTAATATTTGGAGCAAATTGTACAGTTCCTCATGGTGATAGAGTTATTTGGTTCAGAGAAAACTATAAAGAACTTATTGGAGAAATTCCATTACATGAATCTACACACAATATTGTGGTTGATGGAAAAAAGATCTTTAGACACGAACAAGACGAGCTTAAAACGTATGGATGTGAGGTTGGACTTTGCCAATATGGAGTTTATTACCGACTAAGAAGTAATCCACATTTAATTAGCCGAAGAAAAGTAGCCAGGGTCGATGAGAATCTAATGGAATATTTTTTTAATAATAATTTTGAACAAAACGCTCTTTTTTAATATAACAACTATAAAAAATAATTATGGCAAATATAGACAATGAATGTAAAGATTTAGATGTAAAAAACTTTTACGATGAATCTACAACACACTTAGCCGACATCATGCAAAACCAAAAGAAAATGCAAGAGCAAACTTATGGTTTTAATTTCGAAGAGATGTCAATTAGAGATATTATGAACTTTTGGCATGTTAATACACATGCTGTTGTTGATGAAATTCACGAAATGACAGATGCACTTGGAGGTATTAAAGATGGAAGCGGAAATGCAGTATGGAAATACTGGAAAAAAGACTTTTCAAAGTTTGAAACAATGAAAATTTCTGATCTTTCAGAAGATGACAAGAAAGAACTTTATATGGAATGGGTAGATATTTTACACTTCTTTATAAACTATGCATCTTCAATCGGATTAGATGCAAAAACAGCATACAATTATTACTTTGCGAAAGCAGAAGAAAATGTTAACCGTCAAAAAAGAGGATATTAAATGATACTAGACATCGAACAGCGTGAAAAAGATGTAATCATTTCATACTATAATGACAAAGGAGAAGTAGCATTCAAACAATATCCAGTGGACAAATTCCAAAACTGGTATGTTTGTGATGATAAAGACAGAGCGGCTAGCCCAGAATATAAAAACTGGGATGGCCGTTCGGTCAAATTAGGGTATGGAAGACAATTCAATAAGTTTTCCATTCTTTATTTCTTAGATAGCCTTTCTGAGAAAGATAAAGCTGACTTAACAGCTTACAATATGCCGAAAACCTATTTCGTCGATATTGAAACTGAGATTGTTGATGGATTCCCAAAAGCTGAAGAGGCTAAAAGTAGAATCCTTTCATTCTCAAT